>JAUUEF010528601.1:0-11016 GCA_032361405.1 Panulirus homarus
GTGAATGAGAATGCGGTAAAAAATAATGACTTTTTGAAAATATACATATATTACAGAGGTATTTGTAAGGAGCGAGAGTGTGTATGAGACAAGTCAAGGAAAATACAAGTGACAAAGGATAAGAGTTTGTAAGAGCCAGATAGAGTATATCTTGAGCGGAACTTCTTCCTCTTATCTCTAGTTAGAATTCCAAAACCCTGTTGATAATGAACAGTAAAACCATAGCTATCTAAAGTACAGTCACACAGCACAAGATGTCGAGCATGCACGTTCACCGGGGAATGACATACAAATGGCGTATGAATGAGGAAGCATCTAACTGGCCTATAGTGACAAGCAGGGTACCACAAGCCTCAAATCTAGGCCCCACACTTTTCATTAAGTGTACAAGTGATCTGGAGAGAGAGGACACATTAAGTGTATAAGTGAGCTGGAGACAGGACACATTAAGTGTATAAATGATCTGGAAACAGGACACATTAAGTGTATAAGTAATCTGGAGACAGGACACATCAGTAAGATTTCAAGATCTGAAAAAGTAACACGACTAACTAAGGAATCAAAGCCAAAACAAATGAAAGGCGTTCAGTGATTCAGTGAGATTTAGACTGACGTAGTACTCGGAGATATGTTAACCTACATAAACGTACAGAAACGCTGTTCTGTGATGAAATATTAATCATTAATACAATGTTTATTAAACCATTATATGATTTACAAGCTGAAAAAAAATCGAAATGATAATCAAGGAAGACATAAATTCGCCAAGCATTGCCAAGATGCCTATTTAAAAGAGAATCAGAATATACGTTTTCATAGCTCAAGATCTAGATAACCTAACTAAAGACGAAACTTATTCTTCACGACACTCTGCTGAAACTACAGTTGGTATACGTAGTCCACTTTGGGTCAACCAACTTAATCAAAGAGGAAGGAAAACTAGAACGAGTGCATGCAACAACAAAACTTAATCCACTGCCGAGAATAAAACCTTAATGAGGACGACTCAGATCTAGAATCACTTTCTCTAAAAGAGCATACACTGTGCAGAAGTTTATCATAAGTTTTCAATATAATTGTGTCGACTCTAAGACTCACGACACCTCTTAGCGTTCGATAAGTAACCAGAAATTATCGTATGGAGTTACGGGGACGGAGATGCGATGAAAATAAGGGCAAACGTTTTTTACAGCAGCGTTGTGGGGGAACAGGAGTAATCTATCACCCGGTTTTGTCAAGATGAAGACTATGTACACAAGTAAATGATGGGTAGGCATATACTTTAATGATAACGATCATCAGTGCATCATTTTTTTTTTCAAGAGTACAGGTATAACGCGCGGCTATTTTACTTCTGTTTTCAGACTGGAAGCTGAAACACATCCGCCCCAGGGCATCCCCATGGCTGAAACTGGTTCAGAAGGTGTTTTTCACTAACTGTTTCCCATCAGATGTCACTCTCACCCGAACCGCATGATGCTCCCTCATAACTATTCCCTGCAGACTATGGTCAGAGGAAGGAGATGGTAAATGGGGAAGAGTTCTCGAGTTTTCTATCCCTTATCTATCTATGATGACATGAAGGATTCTATCTCCATCATCCAGTGCATACCTTCATGACAGACCATTAAGTCTTGTGTTATCTCGCCCTCTCACGTACTGCTGTGATATGACAAGCTAGTGAGCTGATAGAAGGAGGATCCTGGTGCTGATGCAGCTGACTCGTGGTCAACCAGTTGACCCATGGCTGTTGTCCACCTTCACGGCTCCTTGGGCAATTCTCTTCATTTATAGATAATTTCTGCTCTGTGAGGGTCGAGGTGTGGGGCGTCTATTTTGTTTCTTCGTGCATTATCCTTATGGTGAATTTCTCTTAAGGTTTTATTGCTTCATTGTTTCATATAATTTTCGGATACTGGAAAAGTTCTTCACATCTACAGTCGGAGGAATTCTTTCCTTGAAGCTTCATGTTTATATTCGTCTTATATAATCTTTGCGACAGAAAATTAAAGCCTCTTTTATTCCTATCTAATTCACAAGACATGTACATATTACCAATACATTTGTATGAAACATTGTTAAGTCAGTAACTGATGATGGTTTGTCAATTCTTGCAACTTTAGGTAATACAAGTTCACTAATTCCTTTACCGCCAAAGCATAAACACCTTCTTAGGATAATCTTACGTTAGGAACAGGTCCACTGACGCAGGTTAGTATTAATCACATTATTATGAAACACGGAAACGATAAACAACAGAATTAAATGTTTGCCTCGACTTGCCTGTGAAGGTCAGGGAGAACATGGCTGACCTTAACGGTGTGTTTGATAGGTTAACTTGTACCTTGATTATTATCGTTTCTTTTCATTCGTTCTGTGCTTCACTATTATCGTTATGATCGTTATAGGCTGACAGTTTTAGATTTCTAATGTTATGGTTATAATTACCATCACAATAATGACTTTTCTTCTTCCTCTTCTTCTTCTTCCACTTCTTCTTCTTCTTTTACTTTTCTTCTTTACTTCTTCTTCTTTACTTCTTCTTCTATATGATGATTATGTGTAAGAATGCTTCAGAGCGCTGTTAAGGCTGCAGCATTTAATGGAGGTGCCCTTATCCGATAACAATGCCCAAGCGTTCATCATGTTGTTCATGATGGCGTGGATTGATGCAGTGGGAGGTAGTTTGTGTGGGTGTTATAGAGAGTATAGTGGGTGTTGTGAGGTAATCAATAAGGTGGGAGTTGCAAAGTGTTGCGATGGATATCTTTTTGGGGATGTTATTGGGTGATGTTATACTGGTCACTGTGAAAGGTATAATGAAAGGCGTTAAAGTAGTGTTATTTAAGGTGTTGCACAGGTTATCTATAAGCTTTTTACAAGATGTTAAGCTGGATGCTGTAATGGGCGCGTAATTGTATGTTGTTAAGTGTGTAGAAATTGTATTAGTTGTGGTTCGTACTGGGGAAAGTGTTATGGTGGGTTTCCCAAAGCATATTTTGAGGTTGTACGCAGAATTATGACCGAGTTCTCAATAAAACGAAAGAAGTACGGGAAATCTTTGAAATATATGCATTTAAGATCATCTGTTTACTGGTGTGTAGTAAATAGCCAAAAAGGATAATCGGTTTTATCTTCGCCTCCAAAAACGATTCAGATAATGAGACTCGACACCAAAATATTCTCCCGTTTTGTCAGCTTTGTGTCGCTAGAGGACACCTTAGTTGGTACACACTTTCCCCCTAGCATGACGCCAGTAGTGCCTAAGCAACAACGATATTTTGTTGCAAGTGTCAAAGATGACCTTTGATCTTACTCTAAACAACTGTTTAAAGTTAAGCTAAAGAGAGCAAAATCATAAATCATATGGATGCGCCTCTATTCTAATATGTGAATTGAGTTATATAATCAGATTTCAAGGTTTAGAAGAAAATGCTCTCTTCCAGGTATGAAAATATTCAGAACCTTAATTTCCATCTCATAGATGTGATCATACTTAGTGACGACACAGGTTTACATCAAACAGATTCAATCAAACCTGATATTTAACTTCCTCAAACACTTGTAGCGATTTACTTGGTAATCTAGAATATATCAAAAAGTTACGGTGTGCGATACCAATTACCCCAACCATCGCAATGAAGGCCGCGTATTTCCTTATGAATGGAGTCATTCGTCAGAACACGTTGACGACCATACGGAGCCTCGGTCAATATCAGTCCAAAACCTTCCATCCTGTCCCTAGCTACTGAGTGTTGCGCAGCCTTAGGCTGCAAGAGCCCTTAGAGAAAGTGCTCTGTAAACATCGTGACCCTTTCACAAAGGGGTTCCTGGGATAATTATAGGTAAATGACCTTGAGCAAATATGGTAAATACAGATGATGATAAGAACGGATGAACAAAAGAATATCGATGATAATATCCATGATAACAATGTATGACAGTCGTACTAAAAGTGATGACGCAGATGATGATGACAGCACAAACGGCGATAGCAATGATTACGGGGATTCTGTCAGTGCTACTGGTAATGCAGATAATGCGTACGATGATGGTGCACGTGAAGAAATGGATTCTGAAACACATAACGATACAACTGACAATGAATTTACTATATATATGCCAAACATCACGGTCTAGGTGCTAGAAATGATGATGCAGATGATGCAAGTGATGAAGTCAATACAGATGATATGGCAGCGGGCGACCGAAAGACGACTTAGAAATCGGAACACACGAATACTGCAGATGAAACAGCAGATGATGGTCAGAACATATACGAGGAGAGAGATAACAATAGCTGTCTCAAACACAATCGCATAAGGTCGTTATAACACCATGCACCACCGTTATCACTACCAGCAAGCTAAGATACACATAGTCGAAAGAAAATCAAATATTGTGCACATTGCTTCGTTATCGATCAAGCCAACATCTGTATAGTCTTCATTGCAATGCTAATTATTTTCTCAATATTTTTCCGTCATCAACACATGACCATCCGCAGCCTTCAGCAACGGCTCCTGAATGGCTTCTCGGGCCCATCAGGTAGGGCCAGTGCGTCAATATTTGTACAGGAACCTGCCAATAACACGTCCAGGGATAACAGCGCTCGTGATCACCACCTCGTGGATTCATCCGTCACCACTTGTACTACTGGTAGACACCGTTACCATAGAATAACATTAGCTCGGCCGGTTCGCCCACTAGTACCTTTCACACTAGTACAATTCACACTTCGCTACCGCACCTTCAGTCTCCGCCAACCGAATAACATACCCATCAATATACCTATTAAAAGTGATGCTGCAACTAATACCCACACGATTACCGTAGCCATTTTCATGACCAGTATACTCACTAACCAAACACTGCCACAGTCGCTCCAGTATCCCGTACCATCCCCACGTCCATCATCACTCCCACTATCCCCGCTACCTCTTTCATCACCACTACCTAGCCATTAGTTCTATCACAGCCATACCGATGACTGACGCTATCTAAGCCACAGCTGTCTACGAGCTCGTTTACTCTATTCGAATGATCCTTTGTATTTCTCTTCTCCTCCACTGTTTGTCCATCTCCACCACTTGACCATCATCATCCAGATGCCACAGGTTCTTCGTCGTGAAGAAGAGCCATCCTCTCACCAACCACCCCGAGTAGCCAACTCACCCTCGCCGATCTCAAGGCCTGGGCTGCGACGACAACTGTCGTATGACAAAGCATTAAACGACCGACGGGGAACCCCGACGCTGCTAGCCCTCTGTTCCTCATTCCCAAATATCTACAATTCAATGACTCAGATATTCCTCACTTTCAAAATCTGAAAATATAACAATTTAAAGATTAATCTACCTTCCGTTTTAAAGGTTTACCTCTGAATACCGCTGAAAGCAGTATACCATTCCATGTATCCCTACCTCCCAGTTCTTCCATCATCTCGCCGTGGCATCAGGAGAAACACTCGGTGGTCAGACAATATCATATGGCCCACCTGATTCCTTGTCTGTACTCATACGGCTGTGACAGGTCGAGTGGTGTCATCAACAATATTCAGAAGACGTCAAGCTGTGGTGGAGCAATTCTCCTGGGGCGTCTATGGAGATTAAGGGACGACAACACATCAGCAATGGATCAACTGACCACCATGTATGAGCACAATGCCGCAGTGGTAGTAGCTACGTTAAGTAACTACTCTGGTGTCTGTTTGCAGAAATTTCTCCCTCTGTTACATTCACCCATAGTACGTCCACTCATAGTCATACCGGAACATCTTTTAGAAAATCATGTAGCGAGAAGGCTAACACAGAAGAGAAACCAGGCTTCTCGTAACAACAGACATAGAAATCTTGCTATTTGTGAACCAGTCGTCAGCATTCGAACTTCCTGTATGTAAACAAACACAGTACTTCGACTGTAAAATGTTGTCATTATTTCAAATTTCCACAACAAATAAACTTTCAGGATCGAGAAAGTTTCCAGGTACAGACCAATAAACCTCTCGACAACAATTAATCAAAGATATTTACGTTTCAATCCATCTGATTTATATTCCGAACCGTTCCAGTAATATTCTTGACTATCGAGCCGAGATCCGACACAGTCTAAGCAATAATCCGAGACGCCTGAAGCAAATGCTTAATTTCTACACTTATTTCAAGGCCTAACACTCCTCCCAGCGCTCTTTTTCTCTTTATATCAACCAATATGACATACAAAGTCATTGGGTGTACTATTTGATTATAAATAAACCCTCTTACTACTGATCTTTGGAAGTTCATTACAGTTTGGATAAACAGATGCACTGCTTCATACATTTCTTCACAGTAAGTGAAACAAAACGTTCTTCAGGGACAACGTAATGTATGAAAAAAAAATAGAACCCCCCTTCTTTTATGTATTTATATAATTCTTTTACCTTACATCTATATCAACTGCAATTCAAAACACTCTAACACTAGAGCATGAAAAGTAAGTTAGTAAACTTACACACTTGTATATTTGTAAAGTTACACGGGTCCCATAAGGACACTCATGGCATGGAAGCAGACACAACTACATGTAGAAGCTGTTACGATGCCACTTATACGCAAGATAAGTCACTGTATACAATCAACCCAATTATCAATGTTGGACTTACCTGGGCCAATAACGGTAAAACTTACGCGAGCATCGCAAGTGGTCACCTGCTTTCGATTGCAATCGGAACACATTACGTTCATTACTAATGAAAAAAACATAAAAAAAGCATTTGTCTGAGAAGGAGAACCACCATCAAACAGAAGGTGAGGCACGACCCCTACAAACCATCTGGAAGAAGTTGATTACGTCATACAACACCTGGGAAGGGTACGAGCGATCATTCACGAAGCAAAAGTCTACTGACATACAGCAATATCTCCTGATGTTTGCAAATGGCCAATAACTTTAAGGTATCAGTAAAGGTCAAGACTTCCTCCCAAATCTTAAGACTCATCATTAATCATAATTTCCAACCTTGACCTCTAGCTGAAATGCCGAGCCATCCAGTCCTTGTTATTACCCCACGTCTTCAGAAACATCCAAATGTGCATTTGCAAATTTGGAAGCATCCTTGCGGAAACGTATGCTAATGTGACTGCACACAGGGAAGGATTACTTGGGAGTTAAACTTGGATTACTTGGCCAACACGATAAGATATAACTTGCATATTCAACAACATTTTTGCAAGTCACGAAAGTCTGTGCCCGTCCTAAGTCGATCAGAGGTTCGATAAACAGACCAAAGGTCACAGAATATATTGCAACAGTGAAAAAAAAAAAGTCTATTGTTTTATTCCACAACGTTTTCCTAATCCGTCGCTTTGCTCAAGTTATATTCATTCGCTGAAGGAACGGAGAAACTGAACTATATCTGTGATGTCTCAAACTCGTTACCAACCGAGGCCTAAAGCACCTGTAGATCACCAAACCTTAGGGTCATCCGCAGGTCAGACAGAGAGAGAGATCGACCCTCACCCGCTGAGTCCCAAGACTCAGCAATCATCAGTCTCTGTTTCGCGGGTATGTGGTGGACATGAAAATGGCGTTACTGACTCATATATGCTGAGGACTGTATTTTGTGCGATTTGGACAACGGCAGATCTTAGATTGGGAACGATTATCTTCATCTATCAGGTCCTGTCGCTAGAGAAGGATAGCATCAATGAAAAGGTGATAAGGGAAATAGGCTCTGTGATATGACAGACTTGGGGTGGTTGTAGCCAAGTGGCGAGGGTGGCGGCTGTTGATTGGATGGACTGTTCTGCCTCCACAGCTCTTGCTGCTGCTGTTGTTTCATTCCCCACAAGATCTAAAACATGACAACCATTGCTGTTAATGCTATCGATGACAGAAACACTACTGCCAGTGCAGCAGCAGCGACACATGATAATCTTCAAGTTGAGGTGAACAGAGCTCGAGCGGGAAATGAGATCTAAGATGTGTGAATTTCCCATTATCAGTCGAGAGGATGTAAGTAAACGTATCGTTAAAATCCTCAATATTGGATAGGCAGAAACTGGCAGTGAAGAACAGGACATAAGACGGATAGTAACATTTTGATGTGTTCCTCGACAACTGCATTTTTTTCTACACATTTCAAGATATAATCAACTGAGAACGCATTAATAATGTGGTGGGAGTCCCCTTACCCATATCAGTGACTAGTCAGGTTACCGTCTCAATTAAGCAACAAGAACCAGATCGAGCGCAAAAATATTTTACTACAGTGTCATTTCAATTGTTACGATGACTGCTTAGATATGCACCGAAAAGTGTACCAAGATCTGCATTACCTCGTACTAAAGTCTGTTGGAAAAAGGACCTAAAGCTGGACAACAGCGATTAAACACACATATACATCAGGAGCGAAGGAGAGAGACAACAAGGTTCTGAAGAACGGAAGAACGTACTTACATACGAGTGTCTATGACCAGACTCACACAAATGATAGGACACCAGCGTAGTCCCCCCTCACCGCGGGAAAACATACAATCTTACGAAGAACGACTTGTGTGAGTTATGTGTTGTGAAGTGTTAGGTATGAGATGGAGCTGCACGCGTGT
Source organism: Panulirus homarus (assembly GCA_032361405.1). Classification (NCBI taxonomy): domain Eukaryota; kingdom Metazoa; phylum Arthropoda; class Malacostraca; order Decapoda; family Palinuridae; genus Panulirus; species Panulirus homarus. Next base: position 8,589 of record JAUUEF010528601.1, read on the forward strand.
GGGTGAGGCAGAAAAAAAAAAGAGCTACCTGGTTTAACGGAGTGACACTCGACAACCACTGAAGTGCTAGCTCACTGAACAGCCATTACTAACCCTTCCGATACCCAGGTACATAGTTCCGACAGGCGAGAAGAAAGGGTTGGATGTGAGAGAGAGAGAGAGAGAGAGAGAGAGAGAGAGAGAGAGAGAGAGAGAGCTACAGAGGTTACCCACGAGTACCCGTGACGAGATTTTGTCAAAATGTGTACCGGACGAGCGCGTAGCGGTCACTGCACTATTCATTTACTGAAGTACCCTATATTCCTGTGCACCGCGACACCTCGCGAATAGTTTCCAATTTGCAGTTCATCACGTCATGACTGCGACCACAGTCTCAATTACCGATTCACTGCTTCTGTGGTCAACCCATTCATGTTTTCTAATTCCACCTGGTATTGCATCACATAATCCCACCACCACCATCATCATCATCATCTCACGGTGATCACATATCCTCGTCTGATGCCACTTCTGGGGAAGTTCCCAGGAATTACTCCCGACCTGATTGTTCTCTACCCTTCCTCCTGCGATGATCTCTGATTTGAACCTGATTTTCTATGTCCTCTATTAACCTTATTTTCTATGCCCTCTACTAACCTCATTTTCTATGCCCTCTATTCACTTATCTTTTTATGCCCTCTATTAACCTTATTTTCTATGCTCTCTATTAACCTTATTTTCTATGCTCTCTATTAACCTTATTCTCTATGCTCTCTATTAACCTTATTCTCTATGCTCTCTATTAACCTTATTCTCTATGCTCTCTATCAACCTTATTCTCTATACCCTCAATTCACTCATTCTCTATGCCCTCTATTCACTTATTTTCCATGTCCTCCATTTACCTTATTCTCTATGCCCTCTATTCACTTATTCTCTATGTCCCCTATTCATTTATTCTCTATGCCCTCTATTCACTTATTCTCTATGCCCTCTATTCACTTATTCTCTATGCCCTCTATTCACTTATTCTCTATGTCCTCCATTAACCTTATTTTCTATGACCTCTATTTACTGCCATGCATAGTGTATCATAATGTATCGCCCCTTTATCTATTATAGAGTTCGATCTCTTTCAGCCTCTTGTGGTCATTCAAATGCTCCAGTCCATCATTTTGACTTTTCGAAGTGTTTCATGTAACGTTTATAGCTGGTTTAACCCCATCTGTTACACTAGTGATCATGGAACATACCAATATTCTACTCCGATTCTAAAATAAGCAAAGAATATTTCATAACTATTTTTCTGTTTCTCGTTACGAAAGTTCTCGATGTCACGCCACTCACTACGTGGCAAGATAATAATATTGTGCCAATGTCCTGCCTGAGATCAAGCGTTTTATTAATTTTTTTTTCTTGCCAGTAGCTCCCACGTCTTGGACTATTTCATCTCTTTTTTTTTTTTCCTCATGAATGATAGGTTCCTCTCTGTATCGCAATCCACAAAATTAAAACTGGAACGCTTATAGTTGGTTCCACTTCCGTTAGGATTTCATCAGCTCATCCGTCTCTGTACACCCTTGTGCACTGCTACCCACACTCTGTCTATATAAAGGTTTCAAAATTCAAATAGAGAACTAAGTGTAATTCAACAGATAAACTCTTCCTAGACCACCAATTTGCTACTCATTTTGTCATGCCTTTCCATCCATCAACCATTCACCCACCGCCTCACACAATCTAGTTGCACTCCAGTACTAAATTTTACCTATTCCATTATCCACATCTCCCATCACCACATATCACTGCCCACTACACCTATTACCATCACCACCATACAAACATCTACCATTATACCTATCCAGGAGTAAGCACTCGTACAATCCAACACTACCTACCACCAGCAACCATGACTTTACTGTCAAGACGAACCACAACTTTCATCACTCAAATCACATGCCAGCCCCATCAAAAATCAACCCTACTGCAGTAGTTTCCTGCCCACATCTTCCATCAGTCACATCTCCTAGCATTCTCTTCACTCGTTACTGCAATCAGCACCTAACGGTCATTTCTGCAATGTACCTAGCCCACCATTGTCATTATCTACCCTTTCCACCATCTGCTTCTCGCTTCATCCGCTACTCTAATCACCTGTTGCTTTCCTCACCTACCAGTCCCTCCACCTACCATTACCACCGCTCCTTACTCAAACCCGTTCCTAACATAAAGCTTCACATACAACTCCCTTCAACCACCTAACAGTTCCACCGTCAATCTCTCACACTATCCAACATTCTTTCTTTCATTTGGGTTCTTAGAAGAGGAAAAGGGGATAGGCTGATTAGGGGGATGGCACAGTAGCGAAACAGAAGTTCAGAAAGTAGAGAGTACAAACTTTTACTGATATGTGTAGCTGGATTGCTTGATACGTATTTTTGTTCCCTGA
>JAUUEF010528822.1:0-11013 GCA_032361405.1 Panulirus homarus
TCCGTAATTATTAAGATGAAGCGATGAAATCCCATCTTCAACATAATCCCCATGATGAGTCCTTATTTCTATTGGGATATATGCCCAAATTTCGAAAACTCTTGGGAGCACATGCACCCCTATTCTAGGACACACTAGATGACATTGTGGGTTTTATTTCTATAGATACCAGGAAATTGCATTTTGTTATGCTCACATTTCGAAATTTTCGGGAATCACACTAGATAACCATTTTTCGATTTTGTTTGCCATTGATATCAGAAAATTGTACTTTGGTATAGTTACATTATAAAAAAATCTGCAACATGCCCTCCGAACACTACTGGATAACAGGTGCGAACAATGTTAAGTTTTGTTCTGTATACACCATGCTACTTCAAAATTTCCTGTGCTTAAACTTAGGTATTAAAATTTACCGATGGCAGGAAATTGCATTATAAAATACCGACATTTCGAAATTTCAGGGAGCAACAGACAACACTAATTAACAGGAAATCGTACTTTGTTATGCCTAGATTTCGATATTTTCGGGAGCATCCCATCCCACTAGATAAGTGTGCTAAATATAATAAGTTTTGGTACCCATAGCAGTGTTTGGCATGACCAATCGCATTTTGCTTCCGACGGGCCTGATGAGTGAAAAGTCTGAAAAGTGTTTGAAAAAAAAGGAAATATGATTCCAAATACAAGAGTGAATGGGCATCTGAGTTTGCTGGAGTTGTAAAAGGGTCTAAGGAGACGAGGGCAAAATGCACTTTCTGTATAACGGAGTTTTCTATAGTACACGGAGGCAAGCATGATATTAAAAGACATTGCAACTCGACTTCACACCTCAAGGCAGTGGAAGACTCGTAAGCAAGCCCGTTTCGTGACATTCGGACCTGAGGATGGGGCCTTCCAGGACCCAGTTCACATATCAGGTTAGACCTTGCAGTAGCAAGAGCTGAAGAACACATGATGGAAATGAAGACGCTAGAAGAGCGCATAATTTATAGAAATGGACAGAAATGCAGTTCTGCTTGAACTATTTATTTTGTGACTGCTGTTTATAGCTAAAATAAAATGTTACAATACCACAACCATGTCCATTTTTATAATAGTGAAAGAATCTTGAAAGTCTCTGTAAACAACCCCAATAAAAAATATATAAATTAAGTATAGCCACACATGAAAGTTTAAAATATAAAATATTGTTATTTAAAATATAGTTCACTTATTATAGGTTCTAAATATAAGCGAAAAGGGCAGGAAATCACGTATTTGGCATTCTAAATTACAATTTTGCCCCCGGACCCCCCTAGCATTCTCGGTTGCTTTGCAACCTCGGGCAAGGCGCTTCGCGTCTTGCATATATTTCTCCCTCTTTTCAATGACTGTAGGAGGGAGATCTCCCTCATCACAAGCAATTCCACTTGGCAGCTCTGCAGTATATTAATCCATTTCATATGCAAAAATGGTAACAACACACTATTGTCTTACATTTGATTAATTTTTCTTGTATATCATAATAGTTAAAAAAAATTCAGTAAACTCGTGCATTATTAAAAGCTAGTTTACATTTGAAAGACGTGTTGTCATTCTTACCATACTCTTTATGTTCTTGTTTAGAAATGTAAATACCAGTTCCTTGTACATATCAGTATATTAGTTTTTTTTAGTTTTTGATATGTGTTTTTTGCTGTGACTCACTATACCACTAAGAATATCTTTCACAGTTTAGGGAGGAAGACAGTATTCCTTTAATGGCCAACAGCTCCATCCTGCAGCTGAAGTACAAGTTTGACCCTAAGGGTTGCTATTGTTTTAAGGTGAGTTGGTTGTTTGTGGTCAGAATTGCAGTCAAAATCTTGCAGTCATATTTAGGGTCAGTCAGAGCTATAAATTTAAATTCGTAGTCAGTTACTGTTAGAATCACATTTACTACTGTTAGAATCACATTTACTGCAGTCAGAGGCATTCATTTACAAAGCTATCGTTGTTGATGGTTTTGGTCAGAAACTCATGAAGAACCATAGAGTCATAGCTTGGTTAATTAGGGTGAAAGGGAGGGTTAGAGACATATATGGTCAAAACAAGAGTGCAAAGTGTCACAGTCATTAAGAACTGAACTCATGGTAAGAATCAGTCATTTAACATTATTTTGTCATCAAAATCAAAGTCTTCTGCAGAATTTATAACCAATCCCATCAGGTCTGCAGAAGAACCAGTCTTAGATTTAAAGACATGGTGAAAATGATATGGAAGGGGACATAAGGGCGAGGGCACTACCGTGTAGAAGAGTCACTGGGTCCCTTACTAGAATTCTGAATGATAGAGGTGTAAGTACGGAAGTGAAGAGGGAATTAAGGGACAGCATAGCCTTCCCAACCCTGACCTATGCAGCTGAAACATGGACATGGAATGAGGCACAGAGGTCAAGAATCCAGTCTGTGGAAATGAGCTATTTGAGAAGAGCATGTGGGGTGACTAAATGGAATGAAGAAAGAAATGAAAGGTTGTATGAGAGATGTGGTATGACAGGGAATGTAAAGGGAATGAAATGTTGAGTGGTAGAGTGGGTGAAATAATACTTTGAGGTGATTTGGCCATGTGGAAAGAATGCAAGACTGGGAGTTTACAAGGAGAGTGTATGCTAGTGCATTTAAAGGGGTTGGTGCGAGTGGAAGACCACCTATGACATGGGCATGGGCAAATAGGGTAAAGGAATACTGGAGGGAGAGAAACAGAGGAAGAATGCATGGAATGGTGTATGTGAGGGAGGCATTTAAGGATAGGGATAGGTGGAGACTCTTTTGCTGTGGCCACCCCTTGATGGGAGTTCCTGGAGGGAATGGGCATCAGAGATATAGATAGATAGAAGAAAAATTACTAGGCATAAGCAGTGAACCACAGACCAGTCTTAATCATGAGTGTGGTCTGTAAGGTTCGAGAAAATATTATCAGAAAATAAATGGATGACTTTTTACAGGAGAAATTACTTAAGTGAGAGGTAGCAAACTTTTAGGGAAAGGAGGTCAAGTGTAATAAAATTCGTAAATTTCCTTGAGTGAGTTAGCTCTATCTTAAACAAAACAGAAGGCTGGATGGACTTTGGATTCCTAGAAAGCATTTAATACTGAACCACAAAAGAGGCTTAATAAAAAGCTGGATCAATAGGCAGGAATAATGGGAAAACTTCAATGGATATACAATCATATCTCATTAAAAAGGACAAGGGATACTCGTTATAGGAGCCTTCACCAAATGTATCGAGATGCCCTGTGGAGTGCCACAGGTTTCTGTTCAGGGACCATTACTCTTCTTGAACTGTTAAAAAGGATTGCCTGAGAGTACAGAATCCTACTTGAATATGAATGCTTATGAAGCTAATGTCATGAAGTGAAAGCATGGAGGACTGCATCAACTTACAAAGGGAAATACATAAGTTCCAAAGTTAATTTAATATATAAAAGATGAAATTCAACATTAGTTCATGTAAAGAAATAGGATGGAACAAAAGAAAGAAGGCCTTAATAAAATCATCTAACTAGAAATAAGTTATATGACTAAGTGAATGAAGTTTACATGGGTTTACACGAAAAATACAGACCACAGGAGGCCTGACTGGCCCACAACCGAGTTGTCTGGAAAAAATATATAATTTGACTAAAATGTAATTCTGCTCAACATTTCTTTAAGCTATCATCAACTCCCTACTGCTTCACATTAGTCTTTTAGTGTCCCCATTACCACTGTCATTAATACAGTTTATTTCTGGTGTCTTTCTCAAGAGTATACCTGAATATATAAAACATTTGTCTAAATGACTCCTGAAGGTATCTTTAGTCTTAGCATTCGCTACATCTGACGGTAACTTATTTCAATGCACAACAAACCTATTGGAAAAAAAGCTTTTCAATTTGAGTTTTATTCCATTTGTCCTGGTAACCGTATTTTCTTGTATTTCAAAAAGATGTTCATGATTAACTTTATCGAACTCGTTCAGAATTTTGAACACCTGGATTAAGTTGCTGCAAAGTTTACATTTTTTGAGGGAGAAGGGATCCAGTAATTTTAGCCTTTCTTTGTATGCCAGAATTCTAAGGGATGAGATCAATTTTGTCATGTGTCTTTCTACTTGCTTTAATTTTTCCTCATCATCTTTACAGTTTGGGGACCAAAAGTGGACTGCGTATTCAAGGTGTGGTACCAACAGAGAATTATAAAGTGTGAGCACTGTTTTTGGTGTCTTGTGATCTTTCCCAGCTATGAAACCTAATATTTGATTGCCTTCTTTTTACTTGCTGCTTGACAATGTTTAGTTTATTTCAGACTGTTGCTAATGAGATTTCCAAGGCCCTTTTCTTCATTTACTTTAGCTAGAAAGTTTCTGATTAGTTTGTTTTCGTAACATATTCTTGTCTCCAAAGTGCATAACTTTACACTCGTCTACATTAAACATCATTTGCCATCTGTCTGACCACTCTGCTAGTAAGTTAAGATCTCTTTGAATCATTTTGCAGAACCACCTGTTTACAGCTCTACTTTCTAGATTAGTATCATCAGCAAATTTGGAGATTTTAGATATGAAACCGAGTCCTGGGTCATTAAGTTGGGGGTCGACATCATCCCTAATCTGTCACCAGTCTCACATTACAAGAGTTAAGGGGAAATATCATTTGCTAGCAAAAATGGATGGATATGGAAATATTTGGCAAGCTGTTCATATCCTGCATAAGGAAGTAAAAACCAGAATAAGTTTCACAAGATTGATCACCACACCTTATGAAGAGCTAATAGAAAAAAATTCCAGAGAAGGGCAACAAAGATGGTACTTAAATCAAGAGAAATACATAACATGGTAAGGGTAAAGACTAAATTTACCAGGTAGGACACAAGAAAAGTGAAGGCAGACCTGATCACAACATTTAAATTTTCAAATGACACTGAAAGTCAACAGTTCTCTGAACGATGTAAGAATTGTGCAAATTGGGACCATAACCTGATAACAATCAAGAAACTTATTATAAAAAAAAAAAGTAAAGAAGTACTTTCTGAATATGAGTGGAAGATGACCAGAATAAAATGACAGAGGTCATTGTTACTTCAGACAGCATATATAAATCTAATTAACAGAATGTTTAAGTGATGAGAGTCAATGGATAGATTATCTCAGTAGGAGCAAACAAAGGATGCATGTTAGAGAAGCCTTTTCCAAAAGGGTTGGTGTGAACAGCAGAGAATCACCAGGTTCAGTTCTAAAACAATTAATCTTCTTTATCTATAGCAGTGACTTGCCTAAAGGTATAGAATCCTACCCAAATATGTTTGCATATAATATAAAGGTCATGAGAGAAATGAAAACTGAGGAGGTTTGCATCAGCATACAATGGGACCTAAACAGACACTAAAGTTCACTTGAAATGTGGTTGAGGATACTCAACCCAAGCAAATGTATGGTTATGAGGATGGAATACAGCAAAAGATGGCCTAAATATGATTATTACCTATCAGGAAAGATGGCCTAAATATGATTATTACCTATCAGGAAATAAGCAACAGGATTCTATGTGACAGAAAGCCTTGGAAGTGGACAGTGTCCCTAATCTGTTACCAGAATTCCAATTAGAAGAATAGTTAGGAGACAAACTGTGTGCTGGCATATATCAGAATAGCTTTCAAGTATATGGTTATGGAAATACTGAGCAACCTAGTCACATCCCACAAATTGCCAAAACTAGAATATGCTTCTCAGGTTTGGTCAACACACCTAAAGAAGCACAAAGAGCTCATATAGAAGGTCCAGAGGTAAGCAACAAAGTTGGTATCAGAATTAAGAGAGCAAAGTTACAAAAGTATGGGGTGACCTGATCACCACCAGTGAGTTCTTAACAGAAATAAACAATGTGGACATCAGTGTTTTGAGGAGTGTAGCAATAGAGGTCATAACACTAAACTAAGCAAGAAACTTGCAATTAACAATGTAAATAAATACATTTTAGTAAATTAGTGATGGATGAATGAGAGAACGACTGAAGACATGGTTAATGCAGTCAGCATAAAGAAATTCAAAAGGTTGCATGAGAATAAAGAACCTTCAAAAAATGCAGCCCCAAACTGTAAAACTCTCTCCCTGAACAGTGCAAACGTAATTCTGTAAGCATAAAATCCACTGCCAGTACAACACATAGTTAATTGCATACAGGTTATCACTACTTTCATACTTGTTACTGTTTCCCACATTAGCGAACAAGGTAGTGCCAGGAACAGAAGAAAGCATGACCTCAATCCCTCTCACCCATTCTCTAGAAGTCATGTGTAATACACCAAAAACAGTCCACTATCTACAACCAAGCTCGAAACAACTTTCCATGTTTTCCCCAGATGCTTCATATGCACACATTCACTCCAATGACAGCACATTACTCTCTGTATACCACATCATTCCAATTATTTCTATCCTGTGCATGCCTTTCACCCTCCTGCATATTCAGGCCCTATGCACTTAAAATTCTATTCACTTACTCCTTCCATCTCCTCAGTTTCCCTCCTTTTCCCCTCCACTTCTGACCCTTTTTATATAACCTCTCTGGAAACCATTCCCAACTCATTCTCACCATATGTCCAAACCATTTCAGCACATCCTTATGACCACACTCTTCTTATAACCATATCTCTCTCTTACCCTATCATTACTCGTTCAATCAAACCTGATCACACCACATACTGTTCACAAACATTCAATTTCCAAAACTTTACCATTTTCCATACTTCTCATCTACAACCAATGCTTTGCATCCATACAACAATGTGAGGACTATTATACCTTCAAATATACCCATTTCTGCATTCCCATACGTGACCTCTCTCTCCACACATTCCTCAATCCTCCTAAAAACCCTTGCCATCTCACCTCTATGACTCACAATTCACTCCCCTCCAGTGCATCTAAAATACTTCACATACATCCTGTAATGCTTAAATTTCATTGTCACAAGTGAGGAACTTAAAAGAGCAAAACACGAGACAAGATTGAGGAGACATAATTATAAAAATAGCACAATTTTTTTTTTAATTTTCCAAAAGAAGGAACAGAGAAGGGGGCCAGGTGAGGATGTTCCCTCAGAGGCCCAGTCCTCTGTTCTTAACGCTACCTCGCTAATGCGGGAAATGGCGAATAGTATGAAAGAAAGAAAAAGCACATAAATTAGCAATTTCTATGGTAATAAGGACTGGGATAAAGAGTTCAGTAGCCAGGAACCAGGGTATTGCCGTGAAAGTTTCTGTGAAACTTATAAAGGAGTGAGAGCATATGTACCTTTAGCCTCAAATACATAGGGAGGGTTTAGAAAAAAAGGAAGAATCATTTAACCAGTAATGTCAAAAAGCAAGACATCTTAAACATGTGCAATGGCACAAATATATGCAATGTGTAAGCCAGAGAGCAAGGAATGAGTTTTAAAAAATGAAAAGAATATTGTGGATAAGGCGGGTGAAAATCCAAAACTTTTTCCATAAGTTCATTGGCAGAATATTATAAATTAAAGTACAGCTCATCAGATTAAGGGATCCCTGAGGGGAAAATTGTAGAGGATGACATATGGAAATGTGAATAACAAGTTCATAAATGTTTACAAAATGAAAGACACTATAACCCCATCATTTGCAAGATGGGATGGGGATGAGGCTTTAGAAAATGTTGTTACATCTTGAAAGACTAACAAAGATCTTGACCCATACAAGAATCATAGTCCTGATGAAATTTCACCTGATGTGCAGGTGTATGCAGATACGTTAGATATGCAGATATGTTCGACAGACTTTACATTAAAGACCTCTTAATAAACTTTTAAGATGTTGCCAAAAAAGGCAAACTGCCAAGAGATTGGAAAAAGGCAAATATCATACCCATCTTCAAGAAAGGAAACAAGGTAGAGGTACAGAGCTACAGACCAATCTCCCTCACAAGTCTGGTTTGTAAGGTATTGGAAAAGTTAAGCAGGAAGCAACTGGATGACTTTCTACAAAGAAGACATTACCTATGTGAGAGACAACACAGTTTTAAGGAAAGTAGGTCATATGTGACGAACCTCTTACATTCTTATGAGCGAGTGAGCTTTATCTTAGACAAAAGGGAAGACTGGGTAGACTATCTAAATCTTGACATCCAGAAAATATCAAAAGATTTTTTTCTCTAAGGCTCTGTCATCTGTTCTTGACAATACTTTGCCCATGATGTTTCACGTGTTAGCAGATGAGGTAGTGCCAGGAACAGAAAAAGACAAGACCTCATTCCCTTGCATCCATCTCTAGCAGTCATGTGTAATATACCAAAAACACAGTCATGAGCAATACATCAAAAACACAGTCCCAAATCAACAACTAAGCCATACAGACCTTTCCATGCTTTCTCCCAGCTCCTTCATATGCCCTGGTTCAGTTCACTCACAGCACATAGCCCCCTGTAAACCACATCACTTCAGTTCACTCTATCCTAACTCAATTATTGCCTTCCTTCATGTTAAAGCCCCACAGCACTCAAAATCTTTTTCACTCTATCCTTCCAACTCTGATTTGGTCTTCTCCTCCTTGTCCCCTCCACTTCTGACACAAATTTTCTCTCCGACAACCTTTCTTCACTCATTCTTTCCATATATTCAAACCATTTAAGTACAACATCTTAAGCTCTCCCAACAACACTTATTACCACAAGCCTCACTTACACTTCGATTACTTAATTGATCAAACCACTTCACACCACATTCTCCTCAAGCACTGCATCTACAACATGCAATCCTCTTCTGCATATCCTTATCTACAGCCCATGCTTTACATCTATACAACATCGATGGAACTACTAAACCTTCAAACTTACCCAATTTTGCCCTTCCATACAAAAACAACACTGTATCATCCGCAAACAGGACTGCCGCTAGCCACCATATCTCACCCCCAACACTCCATCTCTGTATCCCTTTTCCCAAGGTTTGCTCATCACTCAATCCATATTTCATTTTTTTTTTTTTTTGCTTTGTCGCTGTCTCCCGCATTTGCGAGGTAGCTCCTCTATAGTAGGATTTTACACCATCCAACAGTTGTCCCCATACCATATACCCTTAATACGTCCAAAAAAGCATTTCACTTGACTCTGTCATCTGCTTTCTCTAGATCCATAAAAGTTGCATACAACTTCTTACCTTGTGCTAAAAACTTCTTCACAGTCATCTTTACTGCAAAATTCTGATTCACAAATTCACTACCTTTCCAAAAACTCCCTTGCTTTTCACCTATTCTACATTCAGTCACTTCCATCCCTCTGTCAATTAATATTCTTGCAAAGACTTTCCCTGGTATACAGAAAACACTTATTCCCCTACAATTGCTACATACATCCTCAGCACCCTTAACTTTGAATAAAAGAACAGTAACATCTTACTCCCAATCCTCCGGCACAAACTTCTGTTTCTAATCTAAATTACATACAACATGCATTCACTCTAACACACTTTTTCCTCCATACTTCAGCATTTCAACACACTTTTTCCTTCATACTTCAGCATTTCAATCTTAATACCTGCCTATCATCAAACACATTCAACAGTTTCAAAATACTCACTATCTCCTCCTTACTACATCACAACTTATTACCACTTGCCCTCTTCACTTATATTCCTAATTGTTCTCTTTTCTTTTGTCACATTCTCAATGAGGTTTACTAATACTTGCTCAATCAATTTTGCCTCTATTTCAACCCCTGTGCCTTCCCTGTGACCTTCTACCACATTCTCTTATGCATCTCCCAATCATGTACACTCCTTCCCTGTAAGTATTGCCCATGAACTTATATTTCTCTTTCACTAGCCACTTTACTTGGGCATCCCACCACTCACTATCCTTTCTCACCTGCCCATTTCCCATCTTACGCATGGCACACACATCTCTTACACATGCCAGCACTGCTTACCTACATAGCTCCTATTCTTAACCCACTCCCTTAGCTTCATTTACTCACACCTTTGGAAATTCTACATTCAATCTCTCCTCGTATTTCTTTACAAAAGTCTCTGTACTAGGCTCACTTACTTCCACCAATCTCTTCTCACCCATAATTTTTCCTCTTTTCTGAAAACTGTAATTTTTCAATCCCCATTTTCACAAGCTGCTTCTCTTAGCACATTCACTCCCAAAATTCTCTCTTTTCCATGACTATTTCAAGCCTATTCATCGGTATGTAATCCAACAATACCTACAGCCCATTTTTCTGACTCAAATATGCATACTTGCATGTGTCTATGTTCTTATACCAGGTATTCCCATCAATAGTCTTTATTGGCAAACAACTCCAAAAGTTGCTCACCATTTCCATTTACATTACTGAATACCCCATGCCTCCTAATCATACCCTTTACTGCTACATTAGTCACCTTAACATTGAAATCACCAGACATTAATACACAGTCTTTTGAATCAAAATGGCTGACACTCAATCAGCTGCTTCCAAAACACTTGCCACTCATGATCTTTCCTCTCATGGCCAGGTTCATAAGCACTAACAATCAACCATCTCTCGTCATCGCCTTCTATTTTTACTCTCATCTGCCTGGGGCTCGCTCCCTTACGCTCTGTCTCACATTTCCACAACTGATTCAGCAGAAATGCTACCCTTTCGTTAGATCCCGCCCTCACGTTAATCCCTGACTTTACCCCTAAGCCATTCTTTCCTCATACCTTTGAGATTTGTTTTACTCAGAGCCAGATCATCCAATTCCTTCTCTCAAATATGCTACCTATCTCTCCCTTCGCCTCATTTTTGTTACGTCTAAACACATCTAGACGCCCCAGCCCGAACCTTTGAGGAGATGAACACTCCCCACCTGGATCCTTTTGTTTCAACGTTTAGAAATTGAAACAGAGAAAGGGAAGGGTTTTCAATCCCCTGCTCCCTCCTCTCTTAGTCACTTTCTACAACTTGCAGGGAATAAGTGGGCAGTGTTCTTTCTTCCCTATCCCCGGAGATACACACACACACACACA
>JAUUEF010529154.1:0-10478 GCA_032361405.1 Panulirus homarus
ATGTGAGTAGATGAGGCCTGTCTTTGTCTGTTCCTGGCATTACCTTGCTAACGCAGGAAATAGTGATCAAACACAAAAAATAAGTATGAAATATACATAAACATCAGAGGTTGAGGGAAGAAAGATGAAAGGGACAAGAGGAAAAGAACAAGATGGAAGACTGGGTGAAAGATGATCCGAGTTACTGGGACCTGAAAATGCAAGACAGTGCGACACTTGCATGGTCAGGAATGAACTGGTACATAGGGAGCAACTTACTGCTAATGTGCTGAACCATGAAATATGAAGAGGCTAGTTTGTTTACAAAAATATCATCTTACTTGATGGTTTAACTCTTGTGCACAGTGAACAATTATGCAGTACTACAGCAGTGGAAATCTTTATGTAAAGGAGAATAGAAAATTGGTGGACCAACACCACAGACACAGATAAATTGATACATAGATAGACAAATACAAAATATATCTAATACTACATTTGATAACATTTAGTTTGCCTTGCCCTTCTGTCCAAAACAATTATTTTCCACTCCTGTCTAAAAATGAAGCATAGGAAAAAACTGATGACCACTGTCTATCTGTTAAAAAATAACTGAAGGTACCTGAACCATTGCCTACATATTCATCTTTTCTACAAGGGTTATCTTATTCATTTCACTTTCTTAAGTAAACTTATCTATTATGAATATCTTATCTAACATCCAACTCTTTTGTATTATCCTGGGGATAGGGGAGAAAGAATACTTCCCACGTATTCCCTGCATGTCACAGAAGGCGCCTAAAAGGGAAATCTTCCCCTCAAGTTTTTTCTTTTTCAAAAGAAGAAAAGGAAGAACAGAATAGGGGGAAAAGTGAAGATTTTCCCTCTAAGGCTCAGTCCTCTGTTCTTGACACTACCTCTCTAATGCAGAAAATGGTGAATATGTATGTAAAAAAACTTGTATATCAGATTGGGTTACTCTCTTGTACCAATTCTGTATACATAACAGCTTGTGTAATGGCATTAATATATCCAACTTCTTTGTGACTGGCTCAATACTACTGTGTTTATAGTCCTAAAATAAGTGTATTACTAAAATGATCTGGTTATCCTTCTTCAATTAAAAGAATGTGATACCTAAATACACAAGTATGCAATCATGAACATACCGAATATTCTCCTTCAATAACTGACACACCTATGGTCAGCCCCTTGCCTGCTTTTAGTTGCGATGCAAATGTAAAAAGTTTCTTGTACTTGGGTACCAAATCCTTTGTTAGCTTAGCCAGAATAAGAATCTGAGGGCGCCAATTTTTGGTATGGGGAGGACCTGAAAAATAAGAAATGAATCAGACCCTAAGAATTTATCAATACACACACATACATACATATATTTACATATTCATACTTGCTTGTCTTCATCCATTCCCACTGACACCCTGCCCCACAAGAAACAGCATCACCACCCCGTGTCAGCAAGATAGCACCAAGAAACAGACGAAGAAAGGCCACATCTGCTCACATCCATTCTCTACCTGTCATGTGTAATGCACTGAAACCATAGCTTCCTATACACTTTAAGGCCCCACAGACCTTTCCATGGGTTACCCCAGAAGTTTCACAAGCCCTGGTTTGGTTCACTGACAGCTCATCGACCCCAGCATACCACATCATTTCAATTCACTCAATTTCATGCATGCCTTTCACCCTCCTGCATGTTCAGGCCCCAATCACTCAAAATCTTTTCCATTTCATCCTTTCACCTCCAATTTGGTCTCGTTTCTCCTTGTTCCCTCCACTTTTGACACATACATCCTCTTTGTCAACCTTTCCTCACTCATTCATTTCATATGTCCAAACAATTTCAACACACCCTCTTCTGCTCTCTCAACTGTACTCATTTTATTACCACATATCTCTCTTACCCATTCATTACTTAATCAAACTGCCTCACACCACATAGTGTCCTCAAACATTTAATTTTCAACACATCCACCCTCCTTGAGATAGATCAGGCCTCGCAGCCATATAATATTGTTGGAACCATAATTCCTTCAAAAATACCCCTTTTTGCTCTCTAAAATTGTTCTCTCTTTCCACACATTCTTCATTGCTCCCAAAACCTTTATCCCCTCCCCCACCCTACAGACTGAATTCTGCTTTCTTGGTTTCATTTGTTGCCTTGACCATGAAAATAATTTTTCACTGTTGGAATCTTAAAGCTAGCTTCAATTTTCTGAACAGTGGACCAGATAACAATTTGCACATCAAAGCATGAGATGTAACCACAGCACAAGTATTAAGTTCCAGTGTGTTTTGTTTCTGTTAAGACAATCAGCCTGACTTTTTGAATAGTGGATTGAAAGGGCAATTTCTCAGTGTCTATGGATTCACAGAACAAGATAAAGGTTGCTATTCAAACCTATCAACACAATTGTCGTGGCTATGCAAGAGAGAAAAATATTTGTTCTAATACTAAAAATAAACAGTAACATAGCTCCCATTATAAACCAGTGAAATGAGGCTATTTACCAGCAATCTCAACCTTCATAAGTTGGATGCCTCATGACACCACCAGTACCACATATCAAATAAAAGTTCTGGAAAATTAACTTATCATACCTTCTTCTAGCCTGAGGAGAGAATAGCGGGCTGCTGAAAGGGCAAGACCTCTGATGCCATCTCCCCACTCCTTTTCTGCTCCACGGAATTCAATATACTTGTAAATGATACCAGCAATTAGCATAGCCAGCAAAGCATAATACCATGATGTCATGAACATCACTGTGATGCACAGCGAGAGACCCACAAAGGATAAAGACCTGAAAAACACAAACACTTATTAGTAATCTAAAATATACATTTATCATTTTTGTTCACCACTTCATGCTTTAGCAAAGTAGCACCGCAAATCAATGAAGAGAAGGCCTCATTTACTCATATCCATTCTCGTTGTCATGTGCAAAGTACCAAAACCATAACCCCCTACCTACAACTAGGCCCTACAAACATTTCTGTGGTTTCTCCTGATTGCTTCCTATGTCCTGGTTCAGTCCACTAATGGCATGTCACCCACTGTGTAACAAATCAATCCAATTCACTTTATCCCATGTAGGCCTTTCACCCTCCTGCATGTTCAAGGCCAGAACTCTCAAAAATCTTTTTCACGTCATCCTTCCATCTCCAATTAGGATCTCCCTTTATCCTTGTCCCTGCCACTCCTGACCCATATATCCATTCTGTCTACCTCTCCTCACTCATTCTCTCCATTTGTCTAAACCATTCCAACAAACCATCTTCAGCTCTTTCAACTAAACTCTTCTTACTACTACATCTTTCTCTTGCCTGGTCACTTCTTACTTGATTAATACTCCTCAGGAATACTATACAATCAAACATACCCATCTTTGCTCTCAAAGACAAAAACAGAACACCTATTTTATTACAATTCTCACTAAACTTGAAAACTCCCCCTCCATCCACTCTATGATTCAAGTCTGCTCCTAGAGATCCATCTGACTCAATATCCACTCCCAGGTATCTAAAATCATCCCACTTCATCCAAGTTCACTCCATTCAGACTCACTCAAGAGGACTATTGTCTCTCACGTTAAAACTCATTACCGTATTGTATAAAACTTTTCTGCTAAACCTATTGCCTTTCTTTAATACAAGTCTCATTTACTCCTTTCACACACTTTTCCAAACTCACACACTTTCTCACTTGAGCAAACTTCACTTCCTCCAAGTTTTCTCCACTTAAACTCACAACCCAACTAACCTGTCTCTCTATACTGCTAAGCCTAATAACCTTGTCTTTTTATTTGTTTGCTTTCAATTCTCTCCTTTCAAACAATCCCAAACTCAGACACCAGCCTCTGCGGTTTCTGACTCAAATCTGCCACCACAGCTGCGTAATCAGCATACAACAACTGTCTCATCTTCCCATGCACCCAACCCACACACACCTGTTCCTCTTTTCAAGACACTTGCATTCACCTCTCTCACCATCCTGTCAGATTCAGTAGCCATGGTAACATCATACAACCCTACAAAAGACCCCCTTCACCTGGAACCACTCATCCTCTCTTCCTATTTGCACACACGCAATACTCTCTTGATTAAAACTCCTATATATCTAATCATCTATCATCACCACTCCATACCCAATTCAATGGGGTGGATCATGTACAAAGCCTCCTCAGCACCATCATCCCCTTTATTAACATCATGCCAAAACAAACAACACCAATCAATTATGAAAAAACATGTTGTGAAAACCTACTATCTTCCACTCTGTGTGGGCTGCTTGGTTAAGGAAAAGAAAATTACTGTGTATAGGATGCCTGTGTACAGGACTTGCATTATTTGTCCTCACAACTAATCTCATAAAGGAAATGAGTAACCCAGAAAGAACAGTACAGTAGGATAATACCGAGAAATAACAATTATTTCTAAATAATAGGGACCTTGGAGTATATGGCAGATCACTAGGTTAATAAGTTACATAAAACAATAACTAATATTTTTGTACACAACCACTGGATGTGACATGCAGTCTGACGTCCAATAACAGACTTTTATTATGCATGAAATCAAAACTATGCACTAGCACTGCATGAAAAAAAATACTTTCAGATACCAGTACTCACCAGTGGTAGTATTTAAATCTTGGTCGCCAATTGGGTGTACGTAAGAGAGTTTGCAAGGCACAGGCAAGGTTGACAAATCCATAGCACATAAGAAAGAACATTGACAGGATGGGAGCAATGTAATCCAGGTTGCCAATGAGAATGGCCAGCTGACATATACCTGAAAAAAAAGTTATATTTCCTATA
This sequence comes from Panulirus homarus, assembly GCA_032361405.1. Classification (NCBI taxonomy): domain Eukaryota; kingdom Metazoa; phylum Arthropoda; class Malacostraca; order Decapoda; family Palinuridae; genus Panulirus; species Panulirus homarus. The sequence continues at coordinate 4,818 of JAUUEF010529154.1, forward strand.
TGATCACTAGTAACAAGGGAGAAAGGATGATGCCTACGTATCTCCTGCATATCACAGAGGGCAACTGGATGATGCCTACATATCTCCTGCATATCACAGAGGACAACTAAGAGGAGCAGGAGTGGAGGGAAATGGATATCCTCTCCTCTTGTTATTACTTTCCAAAAGGATGGAGCCAAAATAAGTATTCTTTTTCCTTTACAGCTCATTCATGTTTCAAACACCACCTTGTTCACATAGAAAGTAGCATACATGTATGAAGGAAAAAGAAACATTTAGTAGACAATCTAAACTGTTACGCTAAAATACAACACTCTATCTACAACTGAATGACTTTTGCTGCAAAGCTTAAGCCAATTTACAAAAGAGTTTCAAAAGAACATTAGCTCTAAAATATATAAGTTAATACCAATTACGAGTATGTGACACATAACCAATTCTAAAAATTTCCTCTACCTCCGGCATAGTAAACCCCACAAATTTCTCTTAAACACAAATTGTGATTTCTGAATATCTTTGTCCAGTTGGATGGATAACAAAATACTGATGTGATTAAAAGTATATGGAATGGAATTCATAAAATTACCACCAATAACTGCTAATTACATAAGTATTCCATATGATAATATATTACATTTAATCTTCTATATCCGATAATAATACCATAATCTTAGAAAAAAAAAAACTGCGTATCAGAGCTTCACAAAATTATTGCTGACATGATAATTTGTCATCAAACTCATGTGGACACAGTAAAATATCTAAAGCAACTCCTGGGTGAAGGAGACATCCCCTTTTCTTTTCATAACTTGTACTTATCATTCGGGCTTTGACGTTATAAAATATCTTTACTTACCCACTAACAAATATGAATAATTTACGACTACTTTTGTGAATGTTTCAAAATTTGCCCCTTTTTGGCTCTACATTTCTTGCTACGCTAATCTAGGATTCTTATAGCTATAACATTCACCTCCACTATACACTTCGAATTTATTACAACCTATTTCTAACCCTTAAGGGGCAATGCACTCAACTTAAGGGGTCATTTTTGGATGAAAGTTTGTTGAAAAAAGTATATTCTATCATACTTGATTGCCATTACCCACATTAACGAGGTAACACCAGGAAAAGTCGAAGAATTGCTGCATTTGCTCATAGAAGGATGGACTGAAAAGGATTCTGAGTGATCAAGGCCTGAACATATAGGAGGGTGAAAGGCAAGCACAGGATAGAGTGAATTGAAATGATGGGGTACACTGGGGTCGATGTGCTGTAAAAAGATGGAACCAGGGCATGTGATAAATCATGAAAGGTCAGTAGGGTCTGGTTGTGGATAGGGAGCTGCAGTTTTGGTGTATCACACATGACAGATAATGAATGGATATGGCCTTTCTTTGTCTGTTCCTGGCACTACCCAACTAATGCGGGAAATAGGAAAAGAAAAAAAAAAAAAGACTGGCTTAAGCAGCCAGTGTATAATGACCTCACAATTCTCAGTAACCACAGAAAAAGTACATTAACTCATGCTCACATCCTGTGACGAGCAATGCTCTGAGAGGCTCTCCACGGGCTGAAGACTTCGCAAATGGCAACAAGAAGGGGATGATACCATCTTTACCAATGGCCTGCATCAACCTTGGTGCTCCTGTAAGTGACTGAAGTCCTGCACCAACAGTAGATAGCAAGGATCCAACAAGAATCACCCATTCATTTGGCCATGAAATTGCAGCAATGGCCAATTTTCCACCCACACTGTAACCAAACCTGAGAAAAAAGACCCAAGGTAATTTCACAGAATCAGTAAGACTGGGCAACATAAATACGTTATCAATAAATGCCAAATAATATCACGAAGACCTTTAACTATCACACAGAAAGTTACTCTGCATATCACCCTCCATGTGAATATACTGGCAAATTTCCAAGTTGCCTTTGCATTACATTCCTTACACAAAAATGACCTTACCCATCTTCCATCTCCTTCTAGCATTCTAAATGTTACTGGTCATCTTACTCAAGTGTTATAATGAATTCTCCCTCCACCCATTTTCTTCATTTGGTTGTATAACTTAAAATCTATCCTTTAAGAAACATTTACTAATCAATGCTATGTCACCTATCTCCAACTTTTACTCTATCCATTTTATGAACTTAATTACCACTTTTGAGCAATTTCCATAAGAGTTTTAGACAAATGAATTAATTCAGAGCCTATTACTTAAAAGATGTGACTTGGCAAGATGCAAGATTAATCCAGGAAAATACTGATAAGTAGCATGTGCTCTTAAACTGTGGTAGGGAACACAAATAATAACTTTGTGGACAGTGAATTAATACTTAACCAGTGCCAATTAGCGTACATTAAAATCTTCAAAATATAATATACAGAAAGTTACTAATATGATATACAAAATGTCATTGAAATACATCCATATTCAGACTACTGTATATATAAATACAATTGGATGATTCCTTTCAATTGTTTTCAGGCAACTGCACATCTAAACAAAATAGAAATTTTCCTTTAAAGAGTAAATAAAACTCACTTATCTCTCATCAGAAGTACATCATACGATCCTGTAAACAAGAGCAAATAGCTCAAGTATACAACAGATGTTGTAATGATGGCAGCCAGCGTTCCAACTGGAATGCTCTTCTGTGCATCTGCTAAATCTCCAGACCTGTTGCTCCCAGCCATAATTCCTGCAAATATTGATAGAAGACGTTCAGTACACCATGGTTTACAGGGCAGCATGATGTATTCATGCATGTAATTCAATCACTAGGTGTAGATCCCAGACATGAGCCAAAGTTCAGACGTATAGTTACTTTAATTCATTTGCCTGTGACATTTCTTTAAAGTCAAAATATTTCAGAACTGTATGTAACCTCCTTTCCCAAAGATAAACTGATATCTGACAATGCCATGTAGGTCACAAACTACCTCTAACTGCTTGATGAGTTTAGGAATATTTGAAAGTTGAAGGGACCATCATAACATTGTATCATCCTAAACACTACATTGGTGTCTTATGCCACTCCAGCTCACTGTCAAATTGTACTCTTATCCTGAAGATCTAGGTAGTCATCAATAAGTGAGGGATGCATAGGAGGATCTACACAAACACGTTCTTTAAATAAAGATCATAACGAGAAGAAGCTTTACTTAGCTTCTTTTTTTCGTTTCTCCATATTCTTCTCATTACTGCCAAGATACATGCTTCCCAGTTTTACCAGCTATGCAATTAGTTCACCATAATTTGCTCGGTTTGACAAACTAACTGAAAAAGCTTAAGACATAATCTTTCATAATACAAGTGTAGAACTTTCTCCCTGTAACACACAAACAGTCATGAAATTGCACTTTACAGGAAGGGAGTTTTTCACTCATGGAGACCAATCTCTTAAACATTCTTTACTATTGAGCAATTCTATAAATTTTTCTGTGCTGCCCACACCTGCAACATACTTATGATGTATGGTTCTGTGTAATATCTATGAAACTGAATAACAGTGTCTTCATATATCAAGCAGAAGGAGCATTTAAGATTTTGCACAAATATGACTGTGCACAGGAGAATATGGTAAACTCTCATCAGAGGAAACTGGAAACAACTTAAAAGTACTGACCTGTGCACGATGGGAAGAAGATGCCAACCAGCACAGTGAAAGAAGTTGTAATGTCAATAAGAATCTGATTATATGTTGGGTTATTCAGAGACTCATAATCATCAGGGTCATCGGTTGCTGCAATTATCTTTCCCTCCTCCATAAAATGAGAGCCCAAGTTAGCTGCAACACACAAGAAGAAAGTTTCTCATTACTTGTGGAAACTGAATATATCATTAATCGTTTGAAGTTCTCTTTTCATACATATCAAGTAAACAAAAACAAAACACAAAAAAATGGTACAAAATTTTGAAATGCTGAGTATCTGAAAATGACAGTGGTTCAAAATTCTTATTGTTAGAGGCTATCTTGTCTCATTAATTTATCAAGATTCTATATCATTATCTTGACTCTATCAAGGAATGTAATACCTATAAAAACCATTTCAATATCTTAGGGATTAATTAATCAAGTACTACAAAATTCCCCATCTCAAAACAATGACAAAATAGAGCATCAAAAAGTTATAAACAAAGAAACAAAACCAGAGCAATAGGCAAATAAACAAGAAACAAAACCAGAGCAATAGGCATTGTTCTTCAAAAAATGTTTTGCGTTTCCTGTATAATCTTTGAAAAGTCAAGTGACAAATGTTTTAGGAAAACTCTACATAATCCTTCCTTCTCTGCTTGTTGCTACTAGCATATAAGAGAAGACATGGATTAATGATGCATATTCTTGACAGTCACTGAAGTCTATGGTTAGAATATTAAGGTTATCTTGCAATGTTTATTGTAAAAAACGGTAGTCATGGACCTGGCAGGTAACACTTGATAATGCTTAGAAACTATTTCATTTAAATCCAATAAACATTTCTATTACGAAATATTGACGCTGAGTTACACAAAAAAACTTACATTATCAAATGAATAACTACTACCACATAGAGGAAAATGACAATGGCAAATATAAGAACAAAGAGATGAAAATCTTGAAAATGAAACTAAAAAGTGTGTTATGTTGGATAAGCTCTACACAGACAACATTCATGATGTACACAAATTTTAATTACTGAAAAATTAGGTGATACAGTTCATTAATGCTCACATCATTTATGAAAAAGTCAATGAAGAAGAAAAATAATAATGAGATGATGACTTACTAAGATTGAGAGGGATGGAAGGAGTACCTTTACAAAGCTGATGGCAACAAAGGTTGGGAATGGGGCAGAAGGAAAGAGAAGGGTGAGGTTAATTCTAATAAATAAAACTATCAAAGGATGAGATATAAGAACTATAACCTGGCTGAAAATGGAAAAAGCCCCAGCGTGGATGGATAAGTTGAACACTTATGTTAAAGTTGTGGCAGAAAGGCTGCCTGTACATAAAAGAGGATGGAAGTCATGCATGGGATAGAGTGAATCGGAATGATGTGGTTTACAGGGATCGACGTGCTGTCAGTGGACAGTGGATGGATGTTGCAGCTATTCCCATCAATCTACAAGCAAATATAGAGAACAAAACACAGAAATAATGTGAAATATTTTTTTGAAATCTGAGCTTTTGAACTGTCAGATTTTCAAAATATTCTTTGGTAGCATATTTCGTTTTAATGTAACATGTTCCTCGCTTTCTAACACAAATAGTAAATGTCTATGTATTTCTTACTAAAAGAAAATGTTTCCAATATGACACACAGCAGACAACAGGAATACAGATGTATCAGGTAATTCTTATACAAGAAGTTCATTCTCCTCTTTAATTATACCAAACATCTTTCCTAATAACTTGGGTGGGGGTCACTGCCAAATAAGAAGAACAAGTATAAAAATAAATGATGAAACCTCAGAGAATATATGAAAACCTGATTGTACATAAACAAAAAAAGTTGATAAGAACTTACAAGTGAACTCGCCGGATGCCAACCCTACAATTGCTTGTCGAAGACTGACTTCATGTGTTTGGAAATATGGGTCACATTCTGAAATGTTCTGAGCACCTGTGTTATTTTCCTTTGCACAATAGATACTCCACAGGTCATAGCCAGGTT
>JAUUEF010529376.1:0-11011 GCA_032361405.1 Panulirus homarus
ACGGAACACCTGGGGTGGAGAGAGAGAGAGAGAGAGAGAGAGAGAGAGAGAGAGAGAGAGAGAGAGAGAGGTGACTATCAGATAAGGAATTAAGACGACCTTCATTAAGTGACACACACTGTATCGTTTACTAGATAAATGCTTCTTAACTTTCCATTTCAAAACTTTCTTGCGGCCTGGCCGGGGCCGACAGTATTCTCCAAAGTGGTCCTCGTGAATGAGGAAAGAATCAGCACCACACAGTCACACTGGTAATCAAGTTGGGGAACAGCCAAAATCCTCAAGGACAGAATTCCACGGAAAATACAATGCCTTCGCCTACCCCCTGCTATGTGCCTTGCACCCACACTATCACAGTGGTCTCCGTACATTTGGACTAATGAGCCCAGCTGAATATTAAATTCTATAATGGAGGTCAAATGGAAAGTCCTGAGACGTATTTTGAGACGACCAGTCAACGTTACATGGGTAAAAAGAGCTGTGTTACGTAACACGACCTTTTCCAAAGCCTTTCCTCTCCGTCTCGGAAAGCATCGCATCTTTTATGAGGATATACACGTAAAAATGTGATATTTACTTTAAACAAAGTTCCTCGATTCTGCCGTTGGTTCGTTTACATCTTTATTTGCAAGTAGTTTGTCACTGGTTGTTGTACTGAGCGTCCACATGGAGTGAATTTTTTGAAGCAGTTTGTGTCACATATTCTGATTCATTGGCTACACAATTCCCGAATGCTTGTTACTAAATTGTAAATGTACTTAGCGATATTTAACTTGGCTAATTTAGCATTCCAGTGTCTTCGAAATTTATTTAAGTCTGTATCATTTTCCAATATTCCACTAAAGGAAACCACTAACATCCATTTTTTCCTTCTAACAGGAGGCCTCGAGTGCTCTAGAAGACAGGTTTACCAAGATCAACAGAAGGCAAAAACCAGCCTTTCATGTCCACTTGTGCAACATACAAGCGGTCGGCAAACCAATGGAATATCGGATCCTAAATTAATTTTATGAAAGGTATGTGCAAGTACATTTTCAAGTCTGTTCACCATAATCTCTTATATTAACTAAACATATTAATATCAGAACTAACATTGTAGCTGGTAATTTCTTCTTGTACAGAAACAATACGCTTTCATATCGTATAATCAGTTCCAAGCATCTCATAGGCAACTCACAACGATTCTACTATGAAACTCATGTTTTATACATACATACTGGTTTCTAGACGTAATCTTACACTGGCAGAGCTGTAACATTCATTCAATTTAGTTTGTATTCATTGATGAATTACCGACTGAGGTAGACTGTCTGCAGGTTTCGTGTACGGTAACAATATTCATTAGTTCACTAGAATCAAAAGCAATAAGTACGAAAAATCTAAACAGAAGTATCGAAAGACTGAGCATTTATATCGCTGTATCGGGCTCGGAAATCGAGTTTTTTTTTTCATAAAGTATTAACCACTAGTGTAAGGCCAACCCCCGTAGTGGAGTACTTGTATACTTTTTGGATTGGAATCCGCGTGGGAGTTACCTCATGATTAGCACAGTCACTCCCTCTCTCTCTCACACACACACACACACACACAAATATTCAAGCAGACAGAAAATTCTCATTTACTTCCTGCGATTTCTTTGCTAATGTAAGGCGCGATTACTGTTGTTCATGATCTGCCCCCGTGCATGTCGCTAGCCCCGCCAGTGTGGTGGTATAAGGGCTGTGGCCGCCCTAGTTCACAGCTAACCCTGCACCTAATCCCTCCCCCTTCCCTACCGATCTCAGAACGCAAAGGCCAGTCTGCGATTACGCTCCGTCTGTTGCCGTCATTTCCTGTCAGTGACGTATTCGGAAGATGGCCATCCGGGAAACCACAGTCGGAAAACAGGAAAAGAAATCTGTGAATTTCTGGGAGGCTCTGTACTTTTTTTTTTTCTTTTTTTTTATCATTTGCCAACTGGTTGACTGATTATTTCGAGTTATCTGCCGCGTCGACAGCTAAAGCCGACTGAAGATGTGATTTACGAGTGGAAACGCCTGGCATCCTTAGTCAACAATGTCCTCGAAAATAGTATATTCCTTTGGCACGATAGACATGGAAGACTAAAGAAATTTTCACTGACACAAAGATGTCATCAGTACAATAAGAAAAATCACTTATCATCCGTGGCCCAAACCGTTTTGCTAAACTGCCTGTAGCTCTCATTGACATTACGGAATGTGTTGAAGAGAAATATATAACACGGGCCTGGCCTATACAAGTGTGTGTTCCAACTAAGCCTAACAAAGTTAAAACTGAAGGAAGCGTTCACGGGGTTCAGTTTTTCACCAACTTAATCCAAAAGTGGTTAGGGTGTACAAACACGGAATGTGTGGGGTTAACAATAAAAGGAGCAGCGTATCGTAAGACAGAAATAAGACCACGAGTTATCTTCAATTTTACCTGAAGTCAACCAGATTGTGGAAAATACACGTTTCAGTGTACGGGCCGCAGTGTCAAAGAGCCAGTCTGAACCGAGGATCAAAACTACAAATTTCGTTAGAGACGAGGCTACACATTTCGTGTAGGTTAATGTTTTATCCATCACCTGATCAGTTAGCACTCAGGTGTTCTCATAAAAATACAATAGTGCACAAAGTTAATCAGTATTTCGTTTTGAGGACTGCCGAGTTGTGTCGCAAAGCCATCCATGAAACTAACCCAAAAATAATAGCAAAACCTTATTCTTTCAGCTGAAATTCTTAACCACATTATTACAACACTATCACCTTAAATTTCACAAAGTTCTAAAGTCGTGGAACGTTTAGGCAGAAAGATGGTACTTACCTTAACCTTCGCCAGTCACGATCCGCTTTCCCATAAATCACACACAACTTCCCGAGCGCATCACAAACCTATGGTAGACTTGAGGTAATCAATTTCAAGTTAAAAGAGGCGTCTAAAGCAGGTCCATCCCTCCCCCTCCCCTCAGTTCTGACTGCTTTACTGCCTCGGTTTGGTCTGCTTCACCAGTCAACTTCAGGTACTTCAAATATCCAAGAGCTAACACCGTTCATTCTGGATGTTTGAACACCCCGTCAGTTTCATTGCCACTTGCCAGTCCTTTCCTTGTTTCTGTGTCTTCCTCTTTACAGCAGAGAACTTCCTTTCGCTTGTGACGAAACACTGAAGACGGTCTGAGGTCACCACTTCCCAAAAATATCGGTCACTCATCACTCAGTAATTAGCGAAGAACGGTCCACTTGCCTGTGCTGTCACCCCTAATGAATCTTGGCAACTACCGCCTCCAGTGTTTAGCGAGGTTCTCCTCTTCACTCTTCCTGCAGGTGACAGCCTAGTCCATCGCTGTTTGTTTATGCTCCGACCCTCATCTGTTCCTTTACGTCATACAGAAGGGTATATATTAAATAATCAATCACTCACTCCCTTTATATGAAAGCCACATTCGTAGCTTTTCCCTTACCAGTAACTCCTGTAGATCTCTGTTTGTACTAGATTTTCTGACCAGATACCACCCTTTGCCAACACCCGCTACGCCCTTCCCTGGTGTGATGAAACTGCTGTGGGTATGGTGGGCACGAACGAGCTATGGACACTGATCGGGGGTAGGCCAGGTGTACCACTATATATCACACTACTAACCTTCGTCGGATTTTCTCTCCACGCTTCCCTCCTGCCCCCCTCTTCTTAACGCCTCGGTGTAGGAAAAAAAAAAAAAGTATCCCATTATTTTTAGCGCCGTGTGGCCAGCGGCCTGGGCCTCCACGCCTTACCTCCGACGATAATATTAGCGTCCACTGGTATTCCCACCACGTACGTACACACGAGCCAAACCTTCTTGACGTGACTTTTGGGCCACCGTTCACGTGACTTTTCAAACCACCACGTTTATATACGTGACCGTCGTAAACCCGCGCTAGGGCAGAATTAAGATCACCTACCTTTCTCCTAAAGAAGAGAGAATATACAAACCGCTTTTAATACACATCCTAACCCACGTCCAGTGCGCTGAAGCTTCCGTGCTAATATAAGCACTTCCCAGTGTATATCATTCCATACGCCAGGTCCCTATCTCACATGAATCTAACACTTTCATCCATAGCCCTTCCTTCCGAAAGACAACAAACCTTTTTTACATCCCCATCTGAAGCATCTATACTGGCCAGGTTATTTCGCTCGTCTTCTGATCTCTTCCTCGCTCTACCCCTCTTCCCTTCATACTTTCAGTTACGCTGCCTCACGTCCGCCATGACCAAACCTATCATCCGTAAAACGTCCTAAACAGCCACGCTATTTTATAAAGACTTTTATTCTTACGTATACCAAGCAACACCTTTACATATCTTTCACACATCTTCACTATCTCATTTCTGATAATACTAGGCATATCATCCACCTCTGTTGCTCATATTTTCTTTCTTGATCTTGAGAAAAGTTTTTTTGTTTTTTTTATATTAATACATCCACGTTAGGACAGCCACTCCATCACGTAAGATTCTGGCATACGCCCCGCTTTATCATGATCATAGAATCCAGTGTAATTTATTCTATTCCATGTTACAACTACTCCCAGCTTCAGCTTTCCTACTACAATCTGATGATCGTGCCCGAATAACTATACTCATTAACATCCAGATCTCCACTGAAAATATTATCCAGTGACAACTGGGCGGGAAAGGTGCCTTGCTCCTCCACGCACCTGCTCTCTGCATCCTTTTCCTAAACACACCACACAAGACAGCCTTCCACTCCACCCGAATCCTCCCTCGCTTCGGCCGAAGGCGTTAATCATCTGCACGCAGTAACTGCGGCAACATCCATTATGTTTCAATGTGGTTTAGCATTAGGCATAAATCATATCTTACTTGACGTACTGCCCCTGTCCATAATAATCATTAAACCATCCTGGGGACGTTACTCACTCCTGAATCACTTCCACATTTACTTCAGACCACGTACTTATAACCACCACTAACTCTTACAGTACAATACTACTTCCATTGTAGAAGCTTTTGGTAACATTTACGTCAACCATGCATATTATGAGCCCTTAATATTTTCAATTCACCCACGCTCACTTTGGTCGCATCACGCGCGTTATGTAAATCCATTAATTCTGGACACGGCTTCTTGTTTTTTTCTTAACTTTCCCCGCTACCTGCCGGAGAACAAAAACACATGTGGTCCTCACAACCATTTCCCTTCCCACATCCTTGTTACTCCTCCCCTGTAAGTTCACCAAACCTCTTGACGCGGTCTGCCATACACCGTGTTAAATATATTTAAAGGACTTCTGTAATATAATCAAGTTTCATTCCGGCAGGTGCTCAGGCCACTTCTCCATGCTAACGTATACCTTTCAAACCTCTCTATAGACGCAGCTTCAACTACGTTCTTCTCCATCTCGCTCGTCACGGCAGCTTCTCCATCCGTGTATTGCTGCTCTTCTCGCATCATCCTTTGTTCTCTCTTCTTATAACTAACATGCCCTCGCTTGACCCCTTATAGTAATGTAATCTCTTGCCGTCACACCCAGTCAGTTTTCTTTAAGTACTCTCCTCATACACCCTCCATGAGGAACAGGCAGAAAGACACAGCTAGGCAATCAGACAGAGGTCAGACACATGCATGCACACACAGCCTTACACAATTACCCACGCACAGTGGCTACATCCGTCAACCACATAAAACTGAAACCAGCAAGCTGGCCTGGAGTCTCCAGTGTTATATGACACTTTTCCTATCCAGTTTCCTCGTGGCCTTTTTTTTTTTTTTTTTTCCTTTTAATGATCGCCATTTCACGAGCATACGAAGTTGCGCCAGGAATAGACGAAGAAAGGCCATTTCCGCTCGCATCCATTCTCTAGCTGTCATGCCCTTCTTTTTACCCGTATTATGTCATCAACTAAGTATATGCTGGGCCACGTGTCGTTTACAAATATATCTTGCGTCTGCTCGTAGTAGTACCGCGGTGACAATGCAAGTAACAGCGACAACATATTTCTCAACTACGAAGACTTGCCAGCATCCGTCCTTGTTAACGGATGGAGTCAAGGACACAGGTCCTATATAGCGAAACTTTTATTTTATAAGAAAGGGGAAAACAGTCACAGGTTCATCGTCACTATACCGATCTTAAACGTGCGAATTACCGCAAGTGATCAGTATCAGAGTTACTTCACTGTTGCGACCACCACCATCAGGTCACGAGGGACGATTGCAGTGAACATGTAGAGCTTCAGTGAAAACCTAAGAGTGTTGCTGTGGCCACAAGAAGCAACTATTGGTGTACTACTACATCACCCATAACGTTCCGTTTCTCTTCTGTACACAGCTGTACTGAAGTTGTCTACAGCTCTGGTGAGGCTCAACACAATTTACTTAGTTCTTAATTAGTTATTAGGAATTACGGAAAAGAATTTTTAGCATCTGTACGTACCCCGCCCCCTTCCACCAGCGTGTCATAAATTCTGTGATGCATGAGTCATAAAAAAAAATCTGGGTCGCCATTCTGAATAGCCACAGGGATATAAACATACATGAAATTATATATTCCGGAAAGAATACTCGCTACCCTCCTTAACTGGGGAAACAATAGCATTAATGTAATACAGCATTGTAATGCTCTTCACTTATCTAATGGAAATGCAGCTCTGACTTGACAGCGGTTTTACTTTCGTTACGTCAATCATTCCTTGAGTAAGAGACGCCAAACTTCTATCTATCTGGCGAACTCCCACGTACTTACTCCAGAGAGTAGAAGTACGGTTATCATTATATACTGAACGTCTATGGCAATTACGTTAACATAACTATGGCTTTGAAAGGGACGTCGTGGTAAAAGGTCTATGTGGGCTTGGCCCTGAATGAGGACGTTCCTCCTCTGTTCCTTGTTTTGGTCGACGTAAATATCGTTGGGTTTCACCGTGAATATAAAAAAGAGGTGTATTCCGGTATGCCAAGACCTGCCCTGACAGATATTGCTTCCCCATAGCAACTGTACCGCCGGTTATATAATCGCTAGTTTACTACACCACTCAACTTAGACCACTCTCCCCTCCCCCCAATCCGTCTCTCTCACTCTCTTGTAACAAACACACAAACACATACACACACTCTCTTTCCGCCTTTCATGTACAAGCATGCACATGCCTTCAAAGGTACGCAAACGCACAAAAATATGAAAAAGTGTGTAGGTGTGTGTGTGTGTGTGTGTATGGGAGGAGGGGGTCTTCACGCTGTCTCAGACCATCCCCCCACCTCCCCTAAGTCTGGTTTCACCCCCAACGGATCGCTTGGCGGAGTGTTTCGGGCTCGTGCCAGCGACACATGCGGGCGGCACCTAACGCGTGCTCCCCTCCCCCACGATTCACAAAGCTGCCTCACATCATCGCTATTTTCTTAACGTTCTCGTCGCACGTCCAACACACAGCAGTTCGGTAAATGACACAGTAACTCGAGTAATTTCTCTCTCGGACTTCCGTTTCACTTCGATATGACGTTACATGGATCACCTGAAGATTCCCCATGTTTCTTTTAGTGTTTTATTCTAAGTTTACCGTAACACACCTAAATTAACTGAAGGTGGTGAGGAGTTTGGGGGGGAGGGGATCTTCAAGTAAATCTACGACTCTTATTCTCTCGAACTTCCTTTGTTTCAGTTCGGTAATACACTGATTCACAGTTTTTTTTCAGACCTCTTTGTTTCTCTTCAATATGACACTAAACCCAGCAACCTTTGCATACTTTTTTTTTTCCTTTTCCATTCGATGCGACACTAAACTATAATTTCTTCAGGCCACTTTATTGCATTCGAGTCGACACTGTGCTTGGCTTCTTTCCAACCTCTTATTTTCAGCTGGATAAATGAGACACTGTATTAATTTTTCAGTCTGTCCTTTGCTCCACTGTCTCGTACTGTTTCTCAAAATACCGCTCTCTTAAAGCACTTTCAGCACTCTCATTCCTAAGAATGCATTTGATGAGTTACACATTTTTCTTAATTCACCACAGGCTACAAATTTTCAGGCCGAGAAACCTGCACAGTATTGGCAGTTGACTGTTCATTAATTCTGATGATCGTTAATGAGGGAACGTTAGAAGGCGACCAAACAGCGTTCAGTGTGTGCACCATTACGGTAACACCAAGTGGGTCTCAGTGCACTCATCCTGGGCTAGGCGTTGGGCCCGTAAGCGAGGTCAAGGAAAAATTATACGCAAGGTCACTCGATGGGTAAGGCCTGATGGGTGTGGTTAGTAGGCATGAGATGGAGGCAGGTCAACGGTATAACTGACATACACTGCTTGAGGTCATGGTAGGATGACAGAGGTGGGGGTAAGAGTATAAGGTTATCAGTTTAGGACAACAAAGGAAAGGGTCGAAATGGTAGAGGTGTTCAAGTACCAGCAGGTTGGTTACGGGTATCGGCTACCATGCGGGACTTCGGAAGATCGTCTGATGAAAGGTCAATGGGCGAGATCACACGGTCATGGTAATTACTGGAGGGGTCAGGTCTAGTGGATGGGGAGGGTTTGACCACCAAGTTCAGGTGACACGACTCACTCACCAGCACCGACTCTGTCCCACGCTCACCCCTCTTCCCCACTGACACTGTTGCCCGCCAGCTCAGGATGCCGCGCGCACCCGCCACTCTTCCCTTTGGCAAGGGGAGGGTAGCAGAAGTAAGGGAAGAAGGGGGGAGGAGGGGGGGGGGTTCTTCTCTCTTCCTCCCCAGGCCAGTCTCCCCCCAACCCCTCCTAGGCCACCACTAACTTGGCACTAGCGTCACCACGGGAATTAAGCCAAAGGTACTCCCGGTAGTGCCACACACGGCTCTTGGTTCTTCTTGTCACAAACCAAATATCATACAGAAGAACTAGCCAAATATGATTTCCCATCATTCCATTAGTTGAACGATGCTCACACTAGAGGCATCCAGAAAATCTTTAATGAAATGTTTCCGTCTTTTGCAGTAAGGATATACCTAATTTCCCTTACCGGACGTTAACTGTGGCAAGGCTGTAGCCTATTACGGAGCTCAGTTAGTTAATTACGATGAATTAAGGCACACTAACTGCATACTGTATTATGAACTTGAATACTTAGGTACAGTTTCGTGAAGGAGGCACGGGTGAACTGGTCCTGTGAGGGTGGATAATCTATGGCATAGTGCCAACAACGACACTTTACTGCCAACAGCAGCAGGGCAGGCCAGAAGCTGTGCACACACACCTGCTGTCCAGCTGTGTTACACTACCACGGTCACAAAAGCTACCCGCTCTTCCCACACTGTACGTTGTAAAGATACACACACTGCACTATCACATTACCTTTCTGCATCACTCTGCATATAACAGCCAGTGAAAGTAGTTCTTCCGAACACACCAGACAGCCGCGGAGTTATATTGGTATTACGTGCCTGTAAACAGCGAAGCAAGCATCCAGTCATGTAAAGGAAGCAGTTCTCTTTAATTTTCTACCATTTATCCAGCTCATAAGTGCGCGTCTGTTAATTATTTACTGGTTAAAAAAATCTATTACAAATAGATTTTTTGTATCTACCTTAAACACAGGCACACACACACACACAAACACATTACTATTGCAGCAAACATGGTGTTCCAAAATGTACAGTCAGTTTACCACAGATGCAAGAATCCACTATAAAGTAAGGGGCACAGAAACACCGCTTACCCAGTAAACATTCTATTAGGTGATAAGCGAACATGTACAGTAGATAAGGCGACTTCTCTGGCTGTCAGAGATCTCCGTCAACCTCCCTCTCCTCAAGGCCCGCCCATCCACCACTAACCCGGACCTGAAGAGGAAAACATCCCACACATTACTTTGTTTTTCTCTTAGGAAGAATATAATACGCGTTGTAGAAATCCAGTTAACTGTTGAGCTTAGAAGAAGGGAAAAGGGGAAAGTTTCAAAAAAGAGTCGCATCGAAAGTAGTCTCCAGACTCCGCTAACACCGACCGTATATATTATGTATACATTGCAAATAAGATACATAAGTATATATACAAATATATATAAATATGCATACTATATATAAATGAGTATATATAAATATACATTAATAAACAACTTGTATTGTTAACCTTCCTACCTAAAGGAAATATTTTTTTTTCTATCTCCTCATAAGAAAAGGCATGATAGATAAAAGTTATTGAAATAATTATACAAAAGGAATCAAAACATCCTCACAGAAAATGTATTTGCTCCTTATTAACTATCAAGAAAATTGCATCGTTTCACACGACTGTTGTCACCGACTTCATCATCGTCAGCAATTTAATATTGCAGACGAGTTTTTGACAGGTGGATAAGCATGCTTTAAGCATGTAGTCGATAGCCACTGAATGTACAAATACATTCTGACCACATGAACTGATCTCTGAAACTCTATAACTGCAAACTCTTCAACAGCGCCCCTCCAGACATTCAGTTACATGTAAATGAAAAATGGTATCAATTAGAGAAAGAGGGCCAACACTGCCACAAGTGTACACGAAGCGTATATCAGGCCTTAGAGATAAACCTATACAGCTATGCTCAGTGTGCCGATACGAATTCTGTAGATTTTGTGCACTATAATTAGGAAGACTTGTTAACCTTATCCGACCTACTTTCATCAAGATCTTGAAAATACAAATATATAATACATAAGTTTGCATTCCTGACACCAGCATTCCACTACACAGTACACGTTACGCCAATGTTCAGCATATCAGCCTCCCTCACATCCTTTCAACAATAAATAATGAGCAACTTGTAAGTTATTGTCCACAGTACTATACGATAAGTTCATGAACTGATCCCGGCACAGCCAGTCTAATAAATATTTTCGCTTTCAAGTCTACGAGTAAAGTCGTGAAAAAACATTTAATTTTTTAGGCAACAGCTGCGTATATGTGTACCCACAGCAACGATTCATTTAGTATAAACAAATAAACTGTCAACTTTTCCTCGGGTATTGACAGTCCTGCTTCGTAAAGAGAAAGA
>JAUUEF010529595.1:0-11010 GCA_032361405.1 Panulirus homarus
AAGGTAGAGTTTGTCTAGGTTCCTTTACAAGCTGATGCAATCCTCATCATCATTCATTTTCTCTCATGACCTTCGCATCATCTGCACACATAATCTGGTAAAAGGTCCCCCCTCGCTGGGAAGTCATTGACGAAGCTAGAATTGAAGTGGTCTCAACACTGAGCCTTGAAATACTCCACTTATATCTTCTTTTTCTCAAGAATGGTCGTCTGACTTGAGCCTTTTGCTTCTTGCCATCCTAATCCTCTTGCCAGGAGAGAACGTTCTCCTTTATTTTTACTTAAAGATCCAGCTTCCTTTGTTGTGTAGTTCAGGAGACTGAACCATTTCGCAGTCTTGTCCTTCCTTTGTGTGTGTGTGTGTGTGTGTGTGTGTGTGTGTGTGTCTTATGCGTGTGCATGTGTGAGAAATATGTGATGGCCGGAGCCTCAACCTGAAGACGATGATATTCCCTTCCTGGGTTGACAGACCAGGAGGAATGTGTGGATCAAATCAGTGTACGAACAAAAATGTAATTGTCAGGGGATCGACGCCTGTATAACTTGCCACCCGTAAAAATAATCGGCACACCAAGAGAATTTGATTATTCCTCTAGACTTGAAAATGGAATTGGAAAGCGTCCCACAAGGTATTGTACATCAACCAGACAGCACGTATTTTGCATACCAAAACTGGTGCGAGGTATACGTAAGAGTATTACCATTTCTTGTAAGGGTTCCGATGGTCTTCCGTGCACGAGATACAGATTCCAATCACCAGCTGCATACACAAGAGCTTTCGGGGCATCGTCAAGTCGCCTCAATCGTCGCCTTTGGTCTTATGAATGATTAAAAGCGAACCAAACAGAATCCAATATGGCGGAAACTCTTTCAGAAGTATCCAGCGGAATCTCATTTTCCATAAGGATAAAGGAAAGAACACCACAACAGGTTCGTGGATGATGGCGTGTGGGAGCATCACTCTGCATGCAACAAGTGGTCGGGGATCCGGACACAATGGTTCATTATGCTGCTTCTCGCCAGTATCTACATAATGAAATATGAAGATAATGAATGGAGATCCTCCGCCCGGGGCTCTGCAGGATTGCATTGGATTGCACGGGACCATGCAACAGCAGCTGCGCTCTCTCTCTCTCTCTCTCTCTAAAGTAAAGATTTCCCCTTCATCTCGCGCTTGGGGGTGATTCATTGTTCTTATGAGCTGGAGGTGTGGCACAGTTCCTCAAGACATTTCATCAACATTTTTGTCACCCCGTGGGAACATTTCACGTTCCCGGATGTATCTGTTTACACAGAGGATCTGAAGATACGAATGGGCTCTTAAAAACAGTCTTGTACGAATGTTTAAAATCCGTAATGATAGAGAGTACTCATGTGATTATTAATAGAATAACTTCGTCCTCTACATGTATGAAGTGATAAGTGCTAATAGCTCAACCATCTCATGTTACCAACAACGTTCGCCAGATGTGAACACACACTTGGTTGCTTGACGTTCGCCAGATGTGAACACACATTTGGTTGCTTGACGTTCGCCAGATGTGAACACACATTTGGTTGCTTGACGTTCGCCAGATGTGAACACACATTTGGGCGCTTGACGACGACGAAGGAGACCCAAGTTCAGCATCATGTATACACACCTGCCACCCCTGTGGTACTCGAACCCATCACCCACTACCATGGCCCTGATCCACGTTATATACAACATGAGGTTGTCCAAGGCACCTCACCAGGTGGTGCAGCCAGCCACAGTGTTCCTTAAACCAAGGCTGACCACATCCTGGGACCAAGTCGGTCCGTCTCACGAGATAAGGATATCAGGGGGTCCCTGACTTGTGTGCCCTACGGGATATCGAGCCGTCGAGATAACAACAGATAACGTGTCGCCATTGCTTATGATGATCATGGGTATAGTATAATAACATTCTTCCCTCGTCTATAACAGTTGTAGAGAACTTACAATCACCTGACGTAATGCTCTGTGGGATGATTTCATTTCTGAAAGAGAAAAGATAAAGAAAATACATTCCAGGAAAATCTGTCTGTCATTCCTGTTTTAGGAACCGAGATCTCTACGATTTTCCTCTGGAATCTATGAAAAGGGAAGATGTATAATGAGGCTTTGAGATGGATAACTGCGAATAGAAGGGGATGCTTCTGTAAGATGCAGTACATCACCAATCACTTCACTGCGTCTTACAGTTGGTATGAGGCTGATGTTGGGGGATGATGAGGTCTTTCAGGATTATATAAGACTTATCTAAGTCTTGTTGGAGCGTGATGAAGTCTCCAATCTGGAGTACTGGCCGATATGGGAGACGTGTTCGTTAGCCTGATGCGAAAACGTGTCATAGAAAAAGAACCATAAAGACTGTGTTCTCTCTACCTATTTCTTTGGAATCCTAGAGTCTCTATATAGGACTGGATGGCAGTGCAAAGCGACGATCTGATCTCTTAAAACTTGATGAGCATCGTTTAAGACTCACCAAGTATAAAATCACACCACTCAGGGTTTAAGGTCTATGTTTATATCATAGGTTGACGGCTTTATTCCCTTGATGTCTCGCCTCTTGAGGGGGGGGAGTGTATTACTCGTTGTTAAAGCCATGGCTGGTTGTCATGCCCTTACGGATGTATATTCTCTAGTGGTATATCTTGCACACAGCAATATTCCTGGTGTCCGGGGGAGTGCAACCTGATCGGTCATGTTTGGAAAGACTTTGTCTCAGTCTTGTGCCTGTCTCACTCTCCCCCTGTGACGCATCTCCTCATTTCCTTCCTCACCAGTAATAGGCAAGAATGTGAATTACATATGTCACTCAATCCACTCCTTAAGCAAAAGCAAGACTGTGGGGTAAGATAGGCAATTTCCTTGCTCTATGTCTCCTTCAACACCAGCCAGCATCGTCGACCTGAAAATCAATTTCGTCCCAGTTTTATAAAAGTCGATTTTGATATCTCTGATAACCTTCCTATCGTTTCACTTGTGTTGCCAACCAAATGTAGCTCTCTGAGTCATGCCTCTGTGTTCTTAAGAAGACTCCCACTGGTTCTGGCCTGAAGGATGAGGAGTCCTCAAGACGCTTTGAAGGAACATCCCCTGGGGACATGTAAGAAGTTTACCCATTAATTCCATAAGTACAATAGGCATGTGTGTTGTCCTTTGTGGCGTGTGTTTAAGAGAAGCAAAGGACGCCCCTGATTAAGATGACTAGCAGTATGCTCCTCTGCTCACTCACAATATGCTCCTCTGCTCAGAATCACAATATGCTCCTAGGTACTATGACACAATATGCTCCTCTGCTCAGACTCACAATATGCTCCTCTGCTCAGAATCACCATATGCTCCTAGCTGTCCTAGCTACCATGACACAACATGCTCCTCTGCTCAGCTAGAACCAGTAAAGAGTCATGTGTCCATGGCAAGCTACTTTGCAGTAAACCCTCCCATGAACTTTACACAACTGCCTCCAAGTTCAAAGTAAATTTGCATTGATTCCACCTTTTACGCCGTTGCCACCCGTTGTGAAGGTTTTCGGATACTCTCGTTTGATGGTAGACGTGAAAGCTGCTGCGTCGGGCAAGAGGAGGAGGAGGAGGAGGATTAGATTTTCTTCTTTTCTTTTAAAAGCGACTGGATATTGTGTGGTGCTCCCATCACAGTCCTCACAGTGTGCTGTAAACATCATAGTCCTCACAGTGTGCTACACTCTCAGTGTAGTATTCCCATCATAGATCACTTGTATTAAAAGTGGGTTGATACAAGAGCTATGTTTGAGTATTTGTTCTGCCTAAGCCAAGGTGCGTCTATTTGCCATCACTTCCCATGGCTTTCTATCGTCAAGTTCTCGTCTTCGATGCCCGACTCCTCAGTCATTCTCTGCCGCATCGTTACTGCAGTTCGCTTCACTTGCTGTATCGACCTGCAGCTCCATCTTCCTGAAGAATAAAGTGCAACATTCTACCTCGACCTTCTCAGCAAACCTCCAACTTGCTCTTCCTATCATACAACTTGACCTACCTCCGTCTCTGCCAGCCTCCTAAAATCCCTCCTCCTCGTAAAACTGATCATAATCTACCTCGCTGTCTCTATCAACTCCATAATTTTCCTAGGCTCATCCCCATCAGCCTAGCCTTCCAAAACCTTCTCAGCAAACCCCCCCTGCGTTCTTCCCCTGTTGTAAAACTCATCCTAATCTACCCCTCCGTCTCTGCCAGCCTCCTACATCCCTCCTTGTCGTAAAATTCATCATAATCTACCTCGCCGTCTGTGCCAACACACTCCATATTTCCCAAGCTCAGACCTACCAGCCAGCCCGCACCGGCTCGACCGCGCATGCGCCTTTGTCCTCGTAGCTACGCTTCGCTGAACATTAGACTAAAAATGAACGGGATCCGGGGCTGAGCAGATATTGACAATAAACATTCCGTAATAAAAAGAACGAACCTAATTCTCTAATAGGCGACGGTGGCATTCGGCAGCCTTCCCAAGATGTGCAAGCCACCCTGGGATCTGCCACATTTCGTGTGGTATTCAGCTGATGCAGAAATCTGTGTAGGATGTACGTGCCCCAAGCTCTAGTATACATCACCCCTGCTCTCGTCCAGGGCCAACGAGCCACCCTCACCCTCCTGGTTAAGCAAACATAACATTCGTCCTTCAGCAACTCCCAAAAGGACACTGATCTGGGCTGGAGTAGTTCAACAATTGTTCTATAGTGAGGTAATCACACAATACAGACTGTCCATAGTCACAGTTATTTTGCATATTAAGTCACATAATGACCTTATTGAAACGCATTCAGATATTACTCATTTCCCAATTTTGTATCGTTTTAGTTTTGCACGAAGGAAAAGAACAAAAATGCAAATCAGAACATCCGTTCATCAAACGTTGATTTATTTTCTTTTTACATTATCCTATTCTCAAGTGTGTCAGGTATCATCGCAGTCCTGGCCAGCAGCTGTCTTCAGCACGTTCTGATAACGACGTAATATCCGGGATTAAACCAAACTTATATTGGGTTCCCATCCTTAGTAGGCTTATCTGGCCTTGATGAGGCGACTATGAGGAAACTTCCTTATTATTTCTTTCGCAAAGTTGATCATTTTTCTTTTTTTTTTTTTTCTTCTTAAGGAGAAATACGCTTGCGCCGTATCAGACTCTGAGATTATGTTCATCATCCCACATTTCTCTGCGAATCGTCCTTGTCTGGCTGAGTTTTATGACTAGGCTGCCGCTTCTTTCGGGCATTATAGAAACGTGTCCTTCGGCTAGGCTGCAACTTCTTCGGGCATTACAGGAACGTGTCTTCCAAGTCCTGGCCTAGACGAAAGTTTAGCGTGTGTCACACCTTCGTGGGAAGATCGGTGACAACTGTTACACAAAAAGGAGTCTGGTGCTGGCGAATTCACACACACACACACACACACACACACACACACACCCTTTGACAGCAGCATTTCTTCCATGATTGTTCTCTGGCGTCGCTGTTTCGTCTGCCTCCTCTCCAGCCCCTCAAATGCAGGATACTCTTGTCTCCTCTTTCCACTCAGTTATTCGCATGATGTATCATCATCATTAACTCCGTCCCATTTATATGGGATGGATTCGAGTTTGAACATAGCTTTTGGTTGGGAATTTATTTTGCTTATGCGAGACGCCCAACCCAATCCCCGCAAGCCTAGTCAAGGTTAGGGACGCTAAATTACCCGTCAGAATATCCACATCTCACAAGGAGTATCGATTGTGTGGATCTGCATTAAGTAAGGTTTCTTAAGAGTCTACGTCTAAAGTCAATTATAAGGCATTTTCCACATCTTGATATTAGAATGTTAAAATCCCCCGTTATAATGGTTTGTGCTCAATTTACAAGTATCACAGATGTGCTATTATTGAAATAAAGAATTCATGTGGACTTCTCTCAAAAAAGGAAAGAAAACTTACCTGATTTAACTTGCATAGAATTATATACAATTCTTGCTGGTTGCATTTCCCTTAACACAATATCTGCCATTATCATCTTTGAGCACGACAATACGACCCTTGTGTACAATGATTTAGCCTTTAACCTCACCTTTACGGGTCGTGTCGTTGTGTTCTAGGGTCGCACGTTCATGTTCAAGGATCATCCCGTTGAACTCGAGGGGCAAAATACGAGCTGGGCAAAACGCCATATGCATCAGACATGCGTGTCTGCGTACGTAGCCTCCACAGGAAAGTGGTGTACAACACACATACCTTCAGGGAAAGTAGTATACAGCAGCCGTACCTTCCCACAATATGCACCCTATAGTCCCATAACTTCTCGTTTCCACTTCATCTTTCTTTATGAATCATTTCACGTCTTGCCAAACACAGTGTCTCTTTAAATCCTACACACACACACACACACACACACACACACACACACACATTACCCCACCTTTCTCTAATCCCACGAACGTACGTATCTTATCACTGTAATTTTCAGTCCTCATTCTCCAAAAGGTACTTTTTTCCCCCCACCTCTCATTTCCCTTTGACTCTCAGTCTCTCCTCATGAAGGCTATTGTCCGCCCTACCCTCATAGCCTTCTCATGAGTCTCCTCCTCCTATTCATTCCCATTTCTCCCTATTTCCCTCGCCTGTTCTCCTCTTGTTTCGTCGCCTCGCTCACTCGATGGCTGAAGCGTCCCTGGTGACACCGTTAGTGGCTCCCTCTGCAGCGCGTGACTCTCCCTCTCCCAAACTAATTATGCATTGATGAGCCTAAGAATAGACGAGAGGGTGGGCAGGAGGGAGACGGAGAAAGAGACAATGAGGAATGGGAAATGGTTATAGGGACCACCATTCCCCCGGGATATACAGCTTAACTCGACCTTACAAGGAAGTCATTGGATGAATACGAAGCTAATCAGTGATCTTTAGTTGGCTACAGACGATACTCAAGCTTCGATGTGTTGCATGATTTTTTGTTTTCTTAAATGTCTGTCACCAGTGAACTGGGAGTCACTGTAGCCTAAGGCATACATTCTTTCAGCCATCACTAGTGCACAAGTTATCGCTAAAGACTCATGGGTGAGCCAAACTTTGCATCGGTACGCATTAGTGGAGTGAAGTGTCGATATTACTTCATGTTATAAATTCCAGGATCCTTATCTGGTATGATGAAGTTTTATGTTGTGATGTTTGCAGTTCACACACGGTTATTAATCTGTGTTGATAGTTGTGATTATTGATAATCTATCTGATATACATTGCAATATAATCTGTGTCTTTGGCTGTATCTGTCCATCAAAATTTCTGGCATGGGCAATTCTTCTCTTTACTGAGTACTTCGACCTTCATATTTTCTTTATACACATTTATATTTATTCGTTATTTCCGTATACTTGACTCTTATAGGTCTTGCTTGCTCTTCCATACTAGCGAATTCTGGTTACATAGAGCTAAACTTATGTAGTGCCAGTTTTGACCAGGTTGTGGCACAGGGAAGGCAAACTGTTGCTAAAGCAGACTGATTGTTTACAGTCACGAAAAACCTCCTACATTTTCCACGAAATCTTGAGAAATATCTTATCCTTGATTTGGTATGGTCTTGCCTTTAATCCTGTGGAAAATGCACTCGGTCTTCTTCCTGAGTCTTGAACCTCCTTGATGCATGCTCCTTTCCTTCCTGAAGACACAGACTTCATCACACACACAGTCAGACTCTGCGATCATAGGATGAACGCTATTCTGAGGTAGGCATTATATAATCAACCAGTGCAAAACTCCCGAGTCAGCAGTATACCTCATACTGAATATTTATTTCCAACGAAGTCAGGTTCCTCGTCTGAAAAACCTGGAACACAATATTGTCAGCGAACTGAAGTGACTTCCTCTGAATCATCCGAACTTCCCTCTTTAAGTTAGCAACTCTTGTTTTAAAACTTAGAAACTTCCTTTTTTTTCTTTTTCTTTTTTTTTTTTACATCGCTACAGCTGGGCTAACTTTCCTCTTAAAACTTGTCGCAGTCATCTGCATTTATTTGACAAGCCGTTTGCATCTAAATTTGTATGTTTCTAGTAACAAGTTCGAGGAAGGAGAAAAAAAAGAGATCGTAAAGCGAGAATTTGCAGAATATTAGGTATATAAACTGGCAGGCTGTAAAGTCAACCCACGCAGTATGCTCAGATTTCAGAGGGGTAATATTCTGAAGAGAAAGGGCAACACATCTTCGACAGGTTGAGGAGGAGGAGGTAGTGTATGCTCTGTGGTCTCGCCAGGTGCAGATGAATGTGTGTTATATATGTAAATAGCTTCATGCTGGTGTATGGGTGACAACACGTACTTAATGATCGTTTAACACATGCTCACAAGGACATGGGGGACACCATTTGGGTTTTTTTTAAATCTTTTATTTCATCCTCTCTAACGTATTTCGTCCTACTGTAACTTTGGTATATTATTAGTTTCTAAAACTCCGAGGCTTACATGAATTATCGACAACACTCCTCTCTCCCATTGCTCTAGTCAGCAGATCTTTAAGGCATTATACGCTTTTTTTACGTTTTTTCGATGGCAGTTATTGCTATCTCTCTTTAGCATAGCTTCATCCCTTTCCTTACAGATCAGCTCACTATACCCTTAACACTCCATCTTGATCTCGGAGCCTTTCAACGTTAGAAATTCTTTACCTCATTTCGTCGTTATTTTTTACCACCAATTCTCTGAAGAAATTTAGTAAAAAGGAAAAAAAAAATCCTTTTCTTGCATGAACCCGAACATTTCACTCTCTTTACTCATCCAACCACCTTTAATACCCATATCAGTCCTAGAGTGCAAGAGTCATCATCTTTCGTCTGATCTTTTATTCTGGGAACTTCTGGTCGTACCTAGTGTATTCTGGGAACTTCAGGTCTTACCTAGTGTATTCTGGGAACTAATGGCCGTACCTAGTGTATTCTGGGAACTTCAGGTCTTACCTAGTGTATTCTGGGAACTAATGGCCGTACCTAATGTATTCTGGGAACTTCAGGTCATACCTAGTATATTCTGGGAACTTCTGGTCGTACCTAGTGTATTCTGGGAACTTCTGGTCGTACCTAGTGTATTCTGGGAACTTCAGGTCATACCTAGTGTATTCTGGGAACCTCTGGTCGTACCTAGTGTATTCTGGGAACTAATTGTCGTACCTAGTGTATTCTGGGAACTTCAGGTCGTACCTAGTGTATTCTGGGAACCTCTGGTCGTACCTAGTGTATTCTGGTAACTTCTGGTCGTTCCTAGTGTATTCTGGGAACTTCAGGTCGTACCTAGTGTATTCTGGGAACTTCAGGTCGTACTTAGTGTTGCTCAACACACAACTTGTAGTAGGTTTAATGCAGGAATATGCAGACGCCTCCTACTGTCCCATCTCCCACAGAGTGCAATACGAACCGGCTTGAACGTACGTAGGGGCAGGATTTTGGCCTAAGAGTCAATGTGTATGCGACCACACTTGATACCAGAATTAACGCAGAGATTTTCCAGAGAACCTTAGTGCCTTAGTCGGTCCTGGAAGAACCCTGTAACTTTTCAAGAAAGTGAGGGAAACGTCGAATTATTATTATTCTGTCCAGAGACTAATAGATGGTCTTGTCTCTTCGCTGTTGCTGAACTTGCTTGTTTGGGGAAACTCGGTTCTTTTCTTTTTTTTCTGTTTGTTTGCTTTTGGATTTTTCTGTTTCTTATTTCCTTGAGCATTTTAGGTAAAGGTTGATTTGCATATGGATTGAATATATCTCAACTTGTGTGTGTGTGGCTGAGAGGAAAATATTAGGTTTTGAGTTGGAGTGTATGCGAGCCTTCGTCACAAGAATGCTGCCCTTGAGCACGACCTCTGCTGCCCTTGGGCACGGCGGTACATTCCCTTGGACACGAGATGCGACCCTTGACCGCGACCTAAGATAGCCCGGACTTTGACCTGACCCTTAAGTGCAAGTTCAAAGGCCAGGCCATCATACCCAAGCATTGTTCGAGTTTCTTTTTTTTTTTCTATTTATTTAAAAAGGATCGTTTTCTGTCTTAAAGACAAAAAGATGGCCTCCAGAATTCTATATATGAAAAAGGTCATTCTTGGTGATAACTTGTATAAATTCTCTGATACTGTTGTGCCGGATAAAGCCGTTGGCGTTAACAGATATAAACAGTATCTAAGATGTTGAAGAAAAATCAAACCAATTTGCTTGTTGTACACAAGAGCGAAACACCTCATTTGCTAATACGTATATACATACATACTCACACAATTAGATAGATAGAGGAACGAATTGACAATAAAGATATATCCCTAACTCGTCAAAATGACCATTAAACTCGCTACGAGAGAGAGAGAGAGGGCCACTTCCACCCTGTTGGGTACGAGTTAGATGTGGTATTTGGGTACACGATCGAGGGAGATCTTCCCATGGGGGAGCGGGAGGGTGTTTTCCGAAGAGGCGCGAGAGCGAAGAGGCTGACAAATGAGACGAATTATAGAGTTAATGGATTGCGAGAGAGATTGATGCTTAATGACTTAAACTGAGAATGAGCGAGATGGGAAGGGTGGGAAGTTGTGAATTACGTTTGGTGCAAGAGCAAAATTCGTACAAGTTCTTGTATTACGATCGAAATGATTTTTTTTTTTTCATTCCCAAAAGTGATGGAAGCAATGAGGGAAGAAATACGGTAATCGTGCATATATGCAGCAAATATTGTTTTCACAAGTTTTTTTTTTTTTTTGGATTATGATGCGATCATTTTCGACAAAATGACTAGAAAGGAAATGAAAGGAACCCTCTGTCATAAGATCTCGTGACGTCTAATGTACTGAGAGAACTAAACAGTGAGGAACGACATTAGCTTTGCACAGGAACGACAGCCAATCAGACAGTAATGCCCTCACAGCATCGGTAAAACCCACTTTTAAACGTAGCCTTCAAGAAGGGGAAATGGAAATTCAAAGACATCTTCACGTAAGTGTCTTCACGTAAGTTAAGTGTCTTCACGTAAGTGTCTTCACG
>JAUUEF010529927.1:0-11007 GCA_032361405.1 Panulirus homarus
ACCTATACATTTTAACGTATACATATATATACATACACAGACATATACATATATACACATGTGCATAATTCATACTTCCTGCTTTTATTCATTCCTGTCGCCACCCCGCCACACATTCGTTCACACTCATTCTCTAGTTGTCATATATAATGAACCGAAACCACATCTCCCTTTCCGCATCCAGGCCCCACAAAACTTTCCATGATTAACCCCAGATGCTTCACTGGTGAACTGTGCACAAAGTTTTTCATTACTGCCAATTTGCTAATTTTGAATCCACATTTAATCTTCGTCAAGTATGGAGCAAGTAGTCATGTATTGTCTCTTGAGTTTGATTTCATGGGTTTAACTTTCTCACTGTGGATGGTATATGCTGTTTTTCTTTTCTTAACACTGCTTGTGGTACAAATGGGATTCCCAGATCCAAAAATTCCAGGTAAGGTGATGGAACATAAATACGAGTATATAAGTTGTCCACTGACATGCAATATGTGTTGTCATGCAGTAAATCAGAAATTTTTCCCTTCTATGATTTGGCTACACTCAAGATGTCAGAGGGAGCAGTATGTTTTCTAATGCTGCCGTAGTAGCAGAGGATAATCTAGATAATTTCATGGATGTAGAAAAAGCAGTTCTTCCATGAAGAAGTGAAAAATCCATATTTTCTTCCCCCTTAAAGGGTATCTTTTCATCATATATTACTGAGGAAAAATATCCATAAAAGTAGCATACTTTTCTCTATATTGGTATGGGAGAGTGTTGAACTGAAGAATTTTATGCACTGTTGGGGCATAGACCCCCATTATTTGTGTAATCATATGGTGATTTTGGTTTTCTCCAGGTGTGACATAGTTCTGTATACACTGAAACACATTACACATTTTGTTTTTTACAAGTCATGAAGTCACAATCCCCCTTTATGTATTCTTTATAACTCTTACACAAACAGGATAGTAATTATGAAAATTGAAATTGTCTGACTTTCATAAAAGAAATAAGTGATAATACACAAGATATTGTTTCTTTTACTATAAAATTGTATGGTGACTCCATGCATTGCACTTTCTGAAATTGTGACACAGTTACACCTTCTTGCGTGATTTGGGTGTATATGTGGTGCATGATATTTTTTTCCAGCTGTGTTGTTAGATTCCTTGTGACATCTGTGAATAAGATGTGGAATCATACATAGATAGGGAACTTAAACAAAAGTGCAATGGTTTAGACTCACGATTGTGGCATGGCACATGATACATTTGGCCACCATGGTTGCACAGCACAATGAAAGGAGTAAATGGCAGTCAACATGATTTTTCTATTTGGAACTGTGGCTAACATCATGTGATGTTTCATCTTCTCTTACCTCTGTTTAAATATCTAGCTGGTTTATTGTAACATTGCTAGTGTATAGAATTCTCTTCTATCGCCAGGAAAGCTCCAGAAAACTACTGCTCTCATTACCCTTGCAATCACTTTTGTAGACCTTTTGGCTTGTGCATACAGTAACCCTGTGAAAGTAAACAGATTTTTGGGATAGCATTAGTGATGAGAAGGAGCACATCATCTAATGCATCAGCTGGCAAGAAAATTGAGGAATAAAAGATGAAAATTGAAAAAGTGACTTGTAAAGTAATTTCAGTAGGATTAAAGAGGAGGAGGCTAGCACAGGTCCACATCCTCACCACCCTCATGGAACAAAGTACATAATAAGTACCCCTTGGGTGTGATGGACAATGTTTGTAACAAGTGATAATAGAGATCTAAAATATTTCCTAGCATATATTGCCTAAACTTTCATTTATATTCACCCATAGTGTATCATTTCAGATGTATCATGTAGAGTCTGTGCCAAATTAAGGAGTGAGAAGGCTGTCAACTTATTACATATATCGTTTTGTGTAATATATAAGTTGTGCATCATCAGCACTAAACCATGAGGCTTGTGCCTGTTTTGTTTGTTTCCATGTGTTTAGTATTTTTTCTCAATATTTGTCTACAGTTACCTAGCTCTTGTGCCATCCCATTATGCTCAGGAGAGTTACAGTGAAGGAGTGCATTGCAGCAGTGTTGGCTTGAGCATATTTTGAAATATATCACTTAACAAACAGGTGTCTGTCTGTGAAGTGTCCAAAAGTTGGTGAAGCAATTTAAGGAATTAGGGAAGTCTGTTTTACCAGCTCCTCTTATCAAGTCTGGAAGGCCAAGGTTAACATCTCTTAGTACCCATAATATGATTGCAAGACATGTTAAGGTCTGCTCATACCTGATAGCATATAAAATCAAGCTGAAGAATCCTAATTTGTTTGAACATGTTTTGATTAGGAGTTCTTAAAAGTTACTTCATAGTGACATGGGATTTCATAGTTTTTATGCCCGACAGATACCTTTACTGACTGCCACTGGAAGGACAAAAGAGGGACATTTTGCAAGAAATACAGTGTTTGGTAATAGGAAGCGTGGAGATGTGTTGTGGAGTGACAAGTTGACATATACACCATAGGGAGGGTGTATAGACAACCCTACAAGGAGCTGCACCTTCCACAGCATACAGAAAAGACTGTAAAATACTCTCCATTTCTTTGATTTAGGGCTGTTCCAGCTACCTATGGTGATCTGGTATTCTTACACAAGAATGTGACTGAACCAGGTTGTGTACTTAAGTTTACTTACCATTTACTTAGTTCATTTGAAAGTGCAAAGGCAAAAATACTTATTAGGATGGGGCTCCTTGCCACACTGTTAGGTCTGTTACCCAGTGGCTTAATGACAGTGAGTTGAATTATTTCAAGGACTGACCAAGAAACAGTGATCTAAACCCAGTTGAAAATCTGCAGTCATTGTAAAGCAACACCTACATGATGTGGACACATCTCTACCAAACCTTGAGGTGGCAGCAAAGCAGCAGTTGGGTAATTTTTCCCAAGGACTTATCCAAAATCCCAACAGGCTACAGGATTGCATCAAGAGGAAGGGAAATTTAAAAAATTTTTGATTTTGTTGGTTACTTGTGCTTTTGGGACACTTAACTATATTATTTATTTATTTATTTATTTATTTTGCTTTGTCGCAAAATTAAAAATTTTTATTTTCAGCTCACACCTTAACTTTTGGGACACCGTATATATTATATGTGTTCATGTTATTCACAACTGATGCTATGCCTGTTTAAGAATAAAAGTATAGAATGGAATATTAAGTTTAGAAAAAACAAAGGATTGCCCTAGATGTGTCAACCATAGCTGCTCCTTCCATTCATTTTTTGTGCTCAGCATACTATTTTCAAAATTTGCTCGTTACAACACACAACACTGCTTGTGTAAACAATAAGAGAAGGGTGTGTTACAGAGTACCAGACAGAAAGGTACATAACCTCCAAAGTCCTACCCTCTTATCTCAAACTGTCAGACACATCAGTCATGCCCTCATCCCCTGTTCACTCAGCAGTCCAACAGGTCAACCCAAAAGTATTCATATCACTT
Source organism: Panulirus homarus (assembly GCA_032361405.1). Lineage (NCBI taxonomy): Eukaryota > Metazoa > Arthropoda > Malacostraca > Decapoda > Palinuridae > Panulirus > Panulirus homarus. Next base: position 3,480 of record JAUUEF010529927.1, read on the forward strand.
TTTGTGTACTTTATTTACTTCTGTATGCTTGTTAGTCAACTTATGAAATCCTCTCCCCACCTCAGTATCAAACCCGCTGTTTAGGCGTTAATAAACGTGTACATGCAAAATAAATACCCATATCAATTGATGTGCTTTGATGCAAACACTGGTGTCCATTTTCATACTAGTGTAATAATACATCTAGTTTACACCAGTAAGCACTCACTGCAGCAGTATAAACAACTAAATCCAAATGGTATGCACATTTTAGAAAATAGGGACAAGTGATCTATTCACTGCTTGTCAATTTTTTTCTTTTTTAGACATCCAAAAATCTATCACAAGCTGTCATATATAGCTTGTCACTGTGAAAGAGTTAAGAGGACCAATATATAAAATACCTACATATACATATATTTTATGTTATTCATCAGTGGAAGATAAATTAATACCAGACACGACTATTACTTTCAAGAACTTGTAACCAAAGCTCCATATTCTTGAAAAAAAGCCCAAAGTATCCATGAGTAGATTTTACTCCATTAACTTTTTCATTGTTCAGCATACCTCCCCATCCCCACAGAGTCTGAAATAGTGAGGTTTCACTGTATTCAGTATAAATTATAGGCAAAAATTCTTCTCTGAAAGCTGCACACATTTAGGAGGCATAGTAACCAAAGTAGTTGAGCATAATATAATTCTTAAACGACAAGGATATGTTCTAGCAGCCCAAGTCATACTGTATACTCACCATGAATGCACAAATTACTCAGCAGCTGTACAGAACAAAAAAATAGGACAATTGAATACATGAGTACGGAATGAAATTTCATCTGGAAGAAAGTGTTACAGATCTTTTGTATACAATCTTCTTCAGATAATGATACTAGTAGCATGTTAATTTTTGAGGATTGGATTACATAAATATATGTTGTACCATTGAGTTTTTTAATTAGTATTCTTGAAGGTGTGATTTTAATGAAAAACTTTAGTTTTTCTAGTTGAGGTTTAGAAAAAAAAAGTATGAGCAGCTAGATAAATAGGAACTTTACATATTTGAACTCTGAATAAGGTGCTTTTCATTAGTGATATTCCACAAAAAGAAAGGACTGTCATGGATATCTCTGGGAGAATAGAGTTAAACTTGTGGACAGTAAATTGTGGTTAAAGCTGCTTTATTAGTGTTTTGCAGAATGTCAGTAAAGCTCTAAGAAGATCCACCCAGAGATTGATGAGATCAGAAATAGTAAGAAAATATAACTAACACTGTCAATGAATTTGACTTGGGCAAATCTTTTATCTGTTGAAGCTGTAAAAAAAAGCAACGTGATATGTATTGTAGGACAGGATAACGAAAAATCCAAACCAGGAATCCTGAAAATTTTGCAATTATCTTAATATTTTTTATATTGTTTCATATCAGTTTACAAGTATTAATATTGTGCATATATCTAACACAGGTATGAAAAAACAGCACAAGAAAAGTACATTCATACTTGTGAGAAGATAGTTAATGTCAAACTAACTCGATGCACAGCATGATATTTTCATAACTTAGATATTTGGATATCTGATGTTGTACTGGTAGTAAAAATGAATTCCATGAGCTGCTAGAAAACATCCTAGAGATTCTCTCCACATTTACCTTTCATTACTGTTCTAATCATCAGCTGTTAATATTCTAGATTTTATCATGAGATTATCAAAGTACCCTTGACACCTCTTGCATGTGAACAGCCTTAAGACATTTCGTATAGTAGCTGAGATCTGAATGAGACTATTATTCATATACCTTTTGATGTACTGTAATAGACTATAAGATGTGGAAAAAACAAAGAATGAACTGTTCATGTCTTTATGATATATCTTAATGCCAGTATAAACTTAATGATAACTTCTTATAAAAATAAAAATTGAAGATTTGATATTCTTAAAAAAATTACTCTTAAATATTTTCTATATTTTCACTGTACACATGTTAAAACATGTATATATATATATAATAGATATATAAATATATTTATATCTCGGAGAGGACAGTCTCTAGCCTTTCTAAGAAGATGTGGGCATGATGAGGCTGGAAGATGAGAGCAGGACGTAGGCGCAAAGTGCTCTCTCCACAGCCTCCCGTATGAACACCTGAAATGTAATAAAATGCTGCACACACATTTTGATATGTACTAGCAAAGACATGTTTACAAAGTATTGTAATTAGAAAAAGCATTATGGGGTATGTTCAGTCACAGTCCTAACATACACCTTTACAAAAGTATGCTATGAGAACTAGTCTTTAATCTTTATCTTTATAAGTAAAACAATCGGTGCCTTCATCCAGTCTCACGAACGGGACCATGCTTCCATATTGCCACTTAGTCTCTCCAAATCCATTTGGCTATTATTTCACATCCATTACAACATCTTACTTCCCATTCCATTTTACATCCCAGCCATTTTCACTCTTCGTATATTACTGTTTTCAGCTCTTTTGTAGTGTCTTTCCCACATTCATACCTATTAGATTTTCAATGTTTGATGACCCTGAGGACAGTGGCAGCTGGGTGCTGACAGTGAGGTACCAATAACTTGCATGACAGGGATATTGTGGAATGAATGACTGATGGCAATGAAGATGACAAATAAAGAAATAGCCGATATGGTTATATACCCTACAGAAGACAAACATGGGACAGGTACAGCAACAATGATGAGCCACAAGAGATCAATATACAACAGGGGAAGAGTGCAAACATTTTTTGTTGCAAAGAAGTTTCATCACCCAGCAAGAAGTAACAAGAGTTTAGTAATGAGTGTTACTATATCCAGGAAGAACTTGTCACAACAAGAATTCAATAAGCAAATGACTTCTTCAGAACTGTTTAACCTGGCTGCAAGGCACTTCAGACATACAGAACATTTAACTCCAACACCTTCACCAAGCCACAAATTATCTTTGATGACCATCCATGGATATCAACACCAACACACGGTATGGATGAAATGCAAGACCGGCCTCCCGTTTTCTCATCCTCAGTTGTGCCTGATGCCACCCCCAGCATTTCGACTTTTATTCGACTACCAACCTCTACCAGGGAAGATTTTTGTTAAGTACAATGTAATTATTACTGTAGAAGTTTATGTAATCTCATATATTTTTATGTATGTTACAAACAAATACTATTTAAAACTTGTTAGTTATAGAAAATACTGGTAAGGTTCTATGTTCACATCAAACAAAAATCTGTGGACAATATTTCTAAAATCTGTAAACATACAAATCCTCAAAATGAATTTTTAACATTATACCTATAAAGTGTTAAATAAATCAACAATCAGTTTTCTTACTAATCATCCAGAGCTTATGTAGGTAATCAATTATCTTTTTCAAATGTTTCAAGTGATTAAGTTTTTTATCAATTCCCACATCTTTTGCATTTATACAGCTAACCTCTCATACTTATTACTAATTCCAGTTAAATGTTCTATTACCCCTTACCTCTATCTTGCACATAAATGACGTTATCTAATTTACCTTTTTCAAAACTATATACCACTTCCATTTATTTGTTCCTCTCATTCAGCTGTCGAAAGCCATGTACATCCTACTGTAGGTGATTCCAGGCATGTTTCGTAAATCTATGACCAAAAATGCCCCTTTTCTGGAAACTGCACTTGGAGGATTAGGTTCCCCAGTCTAATCCCTAACCCTTTAGTGAGCAGGTCAAAGGGAACTTTTGCATTGAAGGGTTAAATGCTAGTTCAGGACAATAATGCCCAGTTGCTTGAAGTAATATTCTTATCCTATTTACTGTATCTTATAGTATTCTCCAATTATGAATTTAGAGACTTAGGTCTACTTACCAAGCATCTTGAGTTTACCAATGATTTTGTCACGTTTGGCAGATTCTGAACCATTAAAAGCAATGAAAGTTCCTCGTCCACGCACTGCATTTATATGTTGAGGGAACTGTTGTTGAAGTTCTTGGAGGCCCTGAATAATGAGAAAAAGTATTTTGCTGAAACACTGGTAAGTACTATGTTTACAAGTGATAAAAAGTCAAATAGCAAATTAATCTGGCAATGGAATGCAGGAATACATAAAAAAAATTCTACTGCAGCCTTAATGTTAGCACTTCCACAGTTGCCCATCACATTTCATGCATTTCAGGCAGGATACCAACCACTACATTACACTTCTGAGACTGATGTTAAGTGGACATCATAAACCAAAATTTTTTGGAATTTCTGGTGAGTAAACAGGCCAAAGGTAATTAACCCATTCAATGCAAACAGGAGGTATATGTGACTGTGGTGTACAGTACATGATCATAATTCTTGAATCACTTCCACTTCAAGGCAATAGATATGGCCATTAATGTTTGTGGTCACATCCTAGACATTGCTAGCAGGTGTAACAGCTTGAATTTTTTTCCAAGCACAAGTCAATCTGGTTAAAAAAATGTCAGTGATGCCCCACAAGGAATGTGCCCTCTCATTATGTAATAATTTGGGAAGCTGTGATACCTTTACAAAACAACAAGTACTGTACTATTGTTGAAAACCCTTAGTAATCTTATTTTGTAACAAAAACACTTCCAAAGGTTCCAGACTTATCAATATTTAACCAGTACAGTACACTTGATTACCTCAGATGCCTGTTAGCAGAGCAACACAACTTAAGCATGCATAGCATTTGTAGGCAATTTTTCACCTTTTTTTTTTTTTTTTCTCATACTTGATTGCAGTTTCCCCACTTAACAAAGTAGCACCTGGAAAAGATGAAGAAAGACCATATCCGCAGACATCCATTCTCTAGTTGCTATGTGTAATGCACCAAAACCACTGCTTTTTATCCACAACCAGGCCCCACAGACCTTTCCTTGGTTATATATCACTTTATTATGAGAATTATGTTTTCATTAATCCTGAATAAAATTTCTTCAGAAGAATGAGTATCTTCCACACACAAGCACGCCAACAGGGCAGGAATACAGGGACAAATCCCCAGGCCTAGGCCTTTTAAGCCTCTGAAGAGGGGAGGTGGAATCTAAAGATGTTGATGAAGTATTTGTTCAAGTAGAAGAAAATATAAGAAGGTTTGGCCTTTAGCATTTAAGGCTTAGCCTCGATGAGGACTTTTGTCTGTGACAGAATTCTTAGATATTGGTTGAAAAAAAAGAACTAGCATATTAAAGTACTAAGTCTCTAACTTTGACCCTTAAACTGTAGCTTGTCTCATACGAGTCTACTTAAGCAACTGTAACACGTTTCATGTGGGGTTTACTGGGTCCCACTCTCATATGAATTCCCATTTGATATATGATTCCATATCTTATCTATAGGTGTCACTAGTGACCTAACAGCTGGCAAAAAGCATCGAGCATCACAGTTTTCTATAAATCATACAACGGAATGTAACTGCATCATCAGGGCTAGAGGCCAGATATGCATGCCCTTATTATAGTCAGTTTTATAATACAAGGGACAAAACCTCTTGCATCAGTGTTTATATTTCTAAAGAAATTAGGGCTATAATTTTCCTTTTTTTTTCATAAATATTCACCATTTCCTACATTAGCATGGTAGCATTACTAATGCATCAGAGGACTGAGCCTTAGAGGGAATATCCTCACTTGGACCCCTCTCTGGAAAAAAATATTAGAGATATTCCCAAATCTCTGCAGTAGGTAAGCATCATTTCAAATGAACTGCACAGCATAAGATTTAAATGAGAAATCCCTGTCTCACAGACAGATTGTAGGTTTAAATAGAAATCACTGCCATCAAGTAGCTAACACACTAACGTACCTTCATGAGAACCTCTCCTGTTTCCATGACATTCTCCAAAAGATGGTCACGATTGATAACCCGGATAACCTCTTCTAGCATGATGACCTTTGAAGGGTCACCCATCCAGGTGTTGTATATGCGGTATCCTTGAGGTGGCCTGTAAAGTTAAAACAGAAAAATCGTAATTGCTTATATGCATTTCAATTTCCAGTCCTTAAAAGCTATGATGACTGTCTAGTTACCAGTTCTGACTCCATATTCATGTGTTGAAATTTCAAATTATGATTATTGTTTTGATAAGCAGAAAGAGGAAACTAAATATCAATGCATCTTTTGATTCTCAGTCTTCATCAGACCAAATGGAAACTAATGATCAATATGCTTTTAATTCCAAGTCTTTACTAGACTCCTCTGTGCTGCTTCATGCCAAAAGAAAATATAATAGAGAAAAATATTACTGGTCTTATTACCATCATTTTTTAATCTAGGTATAACTAACCAGGAAAAATCAGGGAAAATTTATATCACACTTACTGATACCCTTATTCATAACGCCATTCCAATTTACACACCATAGTAAGAAGGTAAGTAATTTGAAAACCACATATGAGTCAGTTCAGCTAGGTGGCTACAAAACTATTCTTTTTGGGTTATTGTAGTACAGGCAGATAATCCCAAATCAGGCAATGCTGGAATGTTCAGACAAGACTCTTCTAGTGAACATGCCATTCATTTGAAGATATTCCTAGTACAGTACCTGAACTTTCTCTGGTTACACTTCCGCCTTGAAATTACTGAAAACTTTACTAAAAATGTCTGTGAAAACTTCTGTACAAATAGGTGATTAAAATGTTAAAATCAATTTAGGGCTTTCTTCTAATACTCCAAAACTGCTTTGTTATGGTAGTGTGTTTGTACAGCCCTCTCCAGCAGGAGGAGAAAGGAAGAACAGAGAAACATGAAAAAGAACTTTGTGGACAAGGCAGGAGATAATCCAAAATATTTCCATAAAATCATCATGAGCAATTTGTCAAATAAATAGCAGTTTATCAGGCTAAGAGATTCAGAGAGAAGTCTCAGAGAATGATGTAATGATACAGTATGTGAGAAGCTAAATGATAAGTTTGGAATGAGAGTGGAAGACACTATAACATTGACACCAGTGAAAAGAAATGTGGAGGAGGTCTTGGAAATTACTGAAATAACATGAAAAGCATATACAGAATATTAAAGGGTCATGATCCTGATGTAATTTCGTCATATGTGCTGAAGAAGCCACTACAAATGCTCAAGATGTTGGTTGGGGAAGGTAAAGTCCTAGGGAGAGAAAACAGCAAATGTCATATCTGTCATTAGAAAAAGAAACTGGGAAGCTGTAGTCACTCGTACAAGTGTGGTCTGTAAAACTTTGGAAGAGGTAACTGAAAAGCAAATGGATAAAAAATACTGCTTGCAAAGGAGAAACTCCCTAAGTGAACTAAGTAAGAGACAGTCTGGATTCAAGGAAAGGAGGTTATGTGTAATGAACCTCTTGCACTTCTGTAAAAGAGTGGGCTCCATTTTAAGCAAAAGAGGTGTGTGCATGAGAAAGACAGACAACAGGAGGCTTGACTGGCCCATGACTGGGTTGTCTGATAAAAAAAATGAAATGATAAGAAAGTGTAATTCTGCTCAGCAGTTTTTAAGCTACGAGGGTCGTTCCAAAGGTAATGCCTCCTATTTTTTAACTCCGCCCCAAATGATCGGAGGGGGTTGAAAT
>JAUUEF010530148.1:0-11007 GCA_032361405.1 Panulirus homarus
GTGGGGGGCGGCAGGAGGAGGCGGCAGGTCTGAAAATAACAGTAAAATCGAAAATGTTGGAAAACTATTCCTCTCTGCTTGGGAGGACGTCTTCTCTTTAGTGTGGGGTCCCATGACTGAAGCCGCGTTACCAGATCCTTAGTTTGTGGGAAGATCTTTTTTTTTAACTCCTATGGGCAAAAGAATGAGGTCTATCAAAGTGGATTATGTGGTTCGTTGGAAAGGAAGCGATCAGGGCTATTAGAGAGACAGGAGACCCAAGTTAGGAAAGTATGGAGGGAAGTGCCAGAGTGTAAACGTTATTTAAAGCCTGGGATGTGTCTAAGGCAATGACATAAGATTCGTGATTAACTTCACGAACAAAAGCGCTGAGTGAACATAGAGAAAAGATCTGTAGTGAAACAATGTATGTCGACTTGGCAGTGGTATGAGGAAGAAATACGAATGAAATATATCCCAAACTTCTCTCCACAAGTTACGCTCCTTATAAAAGAAAGAAATCAGCACAGACGGAACCGCTCACAATCAACAGAAATCAGAGAATAAATCCAAAGTTAAGATAACAGTATCACCAAATTGATCACTGAAAGTCAAACCACAAATTCGCACTCCCTCTTCAACACGTCAAACCACAACACTGGCGCACGGTAAAGAGGATCTACCTTTACCGCACTTCTGACCTATTCCTATGACATCCCATCTTCTAAAGAACGCACAGACATACTCATGAGACACTGCTCAAAATTTAGCCACAAACCAACCTCATCCCTGAACACGGCTTATCTTCTACCTTACTTTCAACTGGAGTGGAACCCATCCAGAACCAACTGCCCAACCAACCTTCACTCCCGCCGATATAAGCAATGCGGTTTAAACCTTAAAGAACTCTCCTACAGCACGCACTGACTACATGTCAAACGTCCATGCACTCACTGACATCTTCAACCACTCCTGATTACAAAACAAAATCCCTAACATTTGGAGACTTGCTGGAGTAATACTAATAACCATACCACCCATCTCCCCCTCCTCCCACCGCCTTGCATTATCTATGTCTTCAGTATCCAGTTTCTGTGACAAACTGATCCATATCAGAATGAGGCAAATTATCCCACTCTCACTTTCACAACATAGCTTCAAACCCAGCCACTCTGCCATCACTCTACACAATTGCCTCACAGATCACATCCTAGATTAATTCTACGGATCACAACCCATTGTCTCACAATACAAATGACAAAATATACCAGAAAAGCATTTGAAACCGTCCCCTGACACATTCACCTTCAAAAAATACTTGATACCATCTTCCACAACAATGAAAAAAGTGGTTGGTGGTTGGCCAATTTCATAGCCGGTCGCCATACCAGAGACATTACCAACGGTTTCACCTCTAAAACTATTAAACTCTACAATGGAGTTCCCAATAGAGCAGTTCTTTCTCCAACTCTCTTCATTCTTTTCCTACACGATTTCCCATAACCTCCAGCAAACTGCAACATGAAGACTCTTCCTGAAGAGGATGACCTCACAGTCACCTCACAACACCCTGACACCACAGTAGCAACATAAAACATGCAACACTACAGAATGAGAAAAATGCCTCTCACAACGGAATACCTGCATCTCCAAAGGTCTCAATCGCTCTTTCGATTCCAGGCAGACACGAAACCCCTGCTTACGAAAGAAATAAAGTGCAAACGACTTGCATTTGCAAAGAGATACAAGGAGTGAAGTGAACAATAGATGAGTAAGACAGGGAAGAGTGAGTAGCCCGGCGGGTGTCAGCTGGCATGACTTTAGTTTCACAGTGAAGACGTTGAACAACCCATATAGTGTGATGATTTGAGGTTACTTTAGTGGTGTAAGGGGTAGGAAAGGGTTGTACTTCTTACCTAAAAACACTACAATGAATGGAGAGCGGTACATTCAGGTGCTAGAGGACTATTTGCTTCCTTTCTTTATGAGGTTTCAGGGTGTAATCATTTTATGCTGGATAGTCCCCCTGCCATAAGACTAGAAAGGTGATGAAATGGTTATCAGAGAAAAAAATATTCAACTACTGGAGTTGCCTGGGAATTCCAGACCTTAACCCAACCGAGAACTGCTGGAACAAGAGTGTCAAGCTTGCTTCTTGCAACACCTCTTCAGCACCTCTCTTCATTCAGGATATCAAAACCCGATGGACCCAAAACTTGGACTTAGAGTACTCCAGGAAATTTGTCAATTCCGTGCCCAAACGTCTGGGCCAAAAGAGAGATGGTAAAGTAGTGAAATGTAGGTGTGACATTTCATTTTTGTTTATTTTTTTGTGGTACCGTAAAGGGAGGGGTGGAGAAAGTTTTTGTGATGAATAACATGTTTCTTGAAGACACGGTTGTATCCTTTACTTTAGTACACCCATCTATTGGACTGGCTTATATCTAAACAAGGAGGAAAAATAGCACTGAGTACTTAAAGGCTGGAAAGTAGGCGACAGACTGGAACTAATCCTGGAATACAGTTCTCTAAAATCAGATGAGTGCTCATCTGGATCAGGAACCTTCTTTTTTTTTGGCATCAAAATGTTTTGGAGAATGGATGAAATGCTCTATTCGTGCTATTTATTGGTGTTTTAGGGGAGGGATTAGTGGGACTGGGACGAGTATTGTGCTGATTGCCTGAATTAGAATTGAGTGTTTGGAGAGTAGCGAGGTAGTACCACTTTGTTGGGGTCAGGTAGTGCGAGGGATGGGGTGGAAAAGTTTGTTAAACTTTGACATAGTCATTGATTAACAGACCATCAACGTCTGGTGTTTGAAGACTGAGGTGAAGGTGCATGCTGGAACATTAAGACTTTCTCTCAGCAGTTTATGGTGTATTATATAAGGTGCATTACTGTATATGCCCTGTTTGTGAGTGGATTCAGATAATATTTCTGATGATGGTATAAAGATTGTTTACGTTCTGTGGCTTCAATGTTGAATCAATGAAGATAAGAAAGCTTTCAGGTACGAATGAAGTTACAAAAGGGAAAATTTCATTCTAAGTATGGTGGCTAATGTTCCTCGCCCAGATGGAGACACTGTTAGTGAGATTTGTCGGCTAATGAGTCTCGATTGAAATCACCAAACCCATATTTACTGGGTGGGTTGTGGGCTGTTTCTGAAATCCAGTTTGGTTTACTGTTTCTGAGCAGATGTCAAAGGTGCAGAATGTACAGGTCAGACAGCGACCAAAGGACGTCGGAATGTGAGGTGAGTGGTGGGAGGACAAGAACATTTAACATGTCCAAAGGATGATTGGGAAGGAGGGTTAATTCGTGGACAGGCCACTATGTGAGGTGTTTGAGAATGAAAGTTTCCGTCTGCACTCCAAACTCAGCATGGACGGTGCTGAAACCACTGACTCTTACGAACACGAAGGATATAATTTTTTGGCATAATGTAAGAAAAAAATAAAATATATTTCCAATTTGGTATAGAGCAAGATGATAAGTTTGGTGTTAGCAATATTAGGGAACGGTGTAGACATGAGCCGTGATGGGTTTTTGAGCAAGAAGTACCTTGAGCCATAACAGAACATGGTCTGGTGCTTTAGGGTAAGGTTGATAGAGCAGGAGAGTTGCACCTGGATATGGCATGAGGCATCTATTCCGTGGGAACAAGAGGAGGAATGAGAATGCAATAAGATTACAGAAAATGAATATAATCGTGATCTAAGAGAATCTGAGCCTTTTGAAGGAAAAGCCACTGTGGCTGTTCGGAACAGATGTGAAAGTGAAGTGAGGCTGATACTGAGGTAAATTTCTCTAATACTGATGGTGATGTTAGTGATTATTCGAAGTGAAAATGGAAGTCATCGGGAGATAAGAGACACGACTGGTAATGGAGAGGAGGAATGATGAACTTTTGTCTGTGATGATGAGCTATTCAGGGGTGGGTATTTTAGATGATGTCAACAGAAAGATTCTAAATTGCCTACATTGGTAAAGGATTAATACGAGAGGGTGGAAAGGGGAACGGAGATACATGTTTCTCTTCACGGTACACTTTCGTGAGCAGACTAGATCAATCCATGGCGGTTTGTTAGGGTAGCAAACTCTGTCCTCTGTGTTATACGCCACTTGAGTATACATGTAGGTACGCACTCAGGCTGTGTGCACTGATCCGTCCTATGTGTGACTGAAGCAACATATGATGAGATCTAGTGACAGACACAAGAGGGAGCATTTTTGGTTGCAAAGTGCATAACTGTTATATGGGGTTGAGGATCATCAAATATTATTAGAAGCTATCTTGTGCTGTGGGAATAAGTTCCAAATTATGATTGGGATATATACTAACTAACTTATTACCTGACGAGTAAAGGGATCATCTGAACTGAGAGATGTAGAGATGATAACTTGATGAAAAATAAATGTAACTGTCGTAAGGGTCAAACATGTGAAATACCAGATGTTGATAAACAGCATCACATAGACGAGCACATTTATATAGTTCCATCTGTCATTACTCTCTACAGGGATGTTTTCAAAAGCTAACTTCTGATGGCTGGAGGTAAGAGGAAATCAGGGGATTATCTTACATCATAAACTGCTTCTTTTACAAAATGAAAGAAATAGACACTTACCAACGACAAAAGACCAACGGAAAGTTTAAAGTAACCATGAAGGACCAGGATGGGTCGCCCATCGAGATAACGAGATCAAGTGTTGACGTTAAGTTAATCGAGCCATTAAACTTTGTGACTCCTCTATCGTCTCCATTATCCTCAATGGCTCGAGCAACGCCTCAAACGATCGGCATCACTACGGGCTTAATCTTCATGCTTACAGCACAGGAGCCATTACCTCCTCCTCCTCCTCCTTAAGTTGCTGCCAGGCTAACCCAAATATAGGAAGGCATCTCCTTTTTGACATATGAGGAGGAAAGACATCATCAAGCGTTCCCCCGTGTTAAAGATACTGAAGGAGTGTGACATTCTGAGACAATGGACATCAACGCCTGTGTCACCAAGCTTGACGAAAGCAGCACTGATAAGACCAAAGGATTCGAAACAATATTGGTGTCAACTCTGTGAGGGGTTGATACCAATGGATAACCTTAGTGAGCGAAATCAAAGAAATCGAAGCTTGTATCACCATGATGAAATACATATGTGACAAAACAAGTTACCACTAGTGAAAACATAATGGAGGAAGGCGAAGACAAAATCATCCAATTTAGAAGAATTCAGAACCAGTACACACCTGAGGGACGAAGTCAAGAATGATATGATGACCGAGGGATGTGATGTATCTTATAACGGGTGTCACCTCAGATGAAGCAAGTTAGCAGCAGCTGCATCAACCATATGAAGTTAGTTAGTGACACTGTCAACTTAGCGAAGGATGCCGTGAACGCTAATGTTACCCTGGGTGAGATGACCCAAGTGCAGGCCTGGGTACATAATGTGGACAACGATGTTTCAACGTTGAAAAATAGTGAATTTCAACATCAGAGACAATGCCGTATCATGAAATTGAATCACTGGAGAGGATCTTATTTCACTGGCTTCTACACAATGAAAGTTTCATGAAAGGCTCGAAAATTCCCAGATTTAGTACTGACTCTAATATTCTTTATGTGACAGTGTATCTAATTACGTTTACACACTTTGCCTTTGCCCTCATCCAAAATTTTACAAACAGTGTTCATTTCGCTTCTCTCTTTTTCGTTACTAAGTTTGATGGATAAAAGAATAATGTTGGGGAATGGAATTTTACGACTGGGAAGCAGGTCAGAAAACGTAAGAGTTACATTCCTCTTTAAGGTTTACGTGTATTTCCAGCCTCAGTGTTTAAACAAGCTCACACTTATCCAAATATATGACTCAGGAAAGGTAGGTATTCTTCCCTACTACATAACTTCGTAAAGGTTGATGGCCTCCAGTTTACTAACCCGAGGCTGTTGACCATAAGGGGCTTAGCGGAGGCGGTGAGAGGACAAGCCAAACAAGCAGTGAGCCGATCAGACTCGCATCGTAGGAGGGACCAAAAGTCCACTTCGTTCTGGCTTAACCAGCTGATCCTTACTGGAATAAAAGTCTCGGTGGAGATCTCGAAAACTTTCTCGATGGCGGTCAGAGGCGCTGCACTGCTGCAGGGATAAAGTGCAGAAAACAAACTTTATTCAAGACCGACTTTCGGTTTCGGAGAAAATACTCTGATGTGTCTTTCAAGTACACATACTCTTCAGAGGAATCTGCAAGACGGACGGTCAAGTGACTGGAAATGCTGGAATCAGACGCTCAGAACAAGACACGCAATGATCAGGAGTATCCATGAGATAACGAGTCGCAAATCTCGGAAGAAGTTTGGTTATACATCTCTCCATATCCTAATGGAATGTGTTTTTTACTAGCTTGTCTGGAGGTGTTGATGTGTCAGACGGTATGATGGTAAATCACTTAGTGAGGTTTTTAGTTTGAATTCCATGTACTCCGTAAATGCTGGCCAATCTGCTTTCTAGATTTTTTCTTTTTTGTGCGTGTGACTAGTATGGGTCCGCTGATTTAGGTGAGCAATGATAAGAATGAGTATGTAGTTAGAGGAGACAGATCGTGCATTGTTTCCCAAGTGTTTCATGTGAGCTGTGTTGGTGTGCAAAATCAAATGTCTGGTGAGGTAGGCTGCTAGATTTGGTGTGCTGGGAGTCTGGTTTGCTGGTTCTGTAGGTAAAGGATGTTGAGAGGGTGCAGTTTGTTTATGAGTAGTTCGCCTTGGGGATGGATTTTTGGTGTAAGTGTTGAGCTGGATGACAGGCACTGATATTTCCACATAGATGGGTTTTGGAAATGTGGGTTAGGTTCTGCGATTGGTTAGGGTATCCTGAGACTAGGTGGGAGAGAGTGGCATGTAGGTATGATTATGTTACAGTAATGCTATTCAATGTTAATTTCATGGACTGCATTTCGAGAGTGATGTCTGTATTTGTAATGTGCTTTGTATTCATGCTGGTAGCAGTGACTGGGGCATTATCATGTTAAAGTGTTAGGAGTCCTCTTCGTCAATGCTGTATGTCTTGTCTTATGGTTGTGTGATTATAGAAAGGAAGAAGGAAGGATGTGGGTGTATGTCTGGTCTTTTGGATGAGGGCTTTGCGTATGATGTGTTGTTAAAGAGGTTCACCATTTCCTTGTGTTAATTTCTGCCGTCGTTGGTGTTACGTTATACATTGTTTACTAGGCAGCTGGGTTTATATGGGGAGAGAGGGGTTAGCTTATGAAGGGAGGCGTTGTGTATTTTGTGCTGTTGATTGTAAAGTATCTGTGTTGGAAATCAGCTTGATCCACACAAACACAGACACACACAGACACACACACACACATACACACACACTTTATGCTAGTTTCATGAAAATTAATAACATTCATATAGATAAGAAGATATAAAAGACAAAAGACATCAGTAAGAGACGTTACGTAATTCTATGGTCTCCTCTGTTTTCGCGCTGGAAAATTATGTAAGAGTGTCTCTGTGTCTACTTGTCATCATGATAATAATTTCCAAAGTCAGCAATAGTTCTAAACCTTCCTTTACCATTATGACTGCCAGAAGTTGGACCTTCCATACAGTAAACCTTGGCTACAGTGTTTCATCATCATTATATGTTGCTAAGCATTTCTCTTATATCCGACATGACACGCAGGTGGAACTTTACCAGTCTTTTTTAGCCATTATGTTCTACATTGCCCAATAGTATTTGACAACCTGGTGATTCCTGCATCTCCCTCATCGATCTTCGTTTTCTAGCGTCCTGATGATATGACCTATGTACTCACTTCTGTGTAATGAAATCTTTCAACTCTCTTCCTTTTTTTCTGTGTAGGCAGAGTAAGACTAAGACTGAGTGAGCGTCAGTTTGCTAACTTCTGCCTTTCTCGGGGATTGAATGAATTACGTTATCCCGCAACGAGAAAGCGTCTCATTTCATTAAACCCGTGGGTTTGTCCAAATACCTGACTGATGGCTCGTGGATGGGTTGATTTTCATATAATCGCCAGCTTCATGGTAAGGCTCATTCTTTCATTCGTTTTAACGTTGACCTCTGAACGCTTGGCAGCACCGAAATTAGTCCTGCTCGTGAAAAGTGTTTGATCATGTGAGTGCCATTTCCACTAACGAATTGAAGTTGTGGTGTGTTGACTGGGGAAGGTGGGGAAGAGGTGGAGGGGAATGGGAGGTGAGGGAAAGGAGAGGGGGAGGACAAGGGTGTTTGAGGAGGGGAAAGGGAGACATAAAATATACTTAATGTTTCAGCGTTGTAAGTGTATATTTAGATGAAGCATTCCACCTCGTATTCCTTACTTACACGTAACTTACATGGCAAGTTTAGTACGGGGTTGTATGTACATTTTTGTCTCACAAAAGTTGTCTAAGAGTCTCAGTAACGTTGTTATACTTGTAAGGAGGATATTATAGTTCCACGTTACTTGAATGTCTTCCAATAACTAAGTACTGGGAAGAACATGATGATCATTTAGCTAAACTGGAGGCAGTGTTTCCTGCAAGTTTTGCGTGAACTCGACAATAATACTACAACACTGATCTTACATCAAAGTCTGGGAGGTATTCTTTTTCCTTTCTGAATTCTTGAGTTGTAAGTTACAAATCAGCGTTTTCGTGTACATTTCTATACTGACAATCAAAAATTCTAAATCATATTCTCAAAGCTCCTTATGTGTTTATCGAGGAATCTTTAAACTCATGCTGATAAAGATTATGAGAATAATTCGTTATTTCGCATATAGTTCCAGCAACAGAAGGATATGATAATATGAAGAGAAATAATCATATAATCAGCCAATACAAGGAAGAATTTGCTTTTCAATCTCATGAAAAATGATAACACGTTTAACTTTTTATTTTAAGAACATAAGAATATCACACATTATCCTCTCCCTACACTATTACTCTCTTTTTCCAAACTATGATCAGAGAGGAACTCTGCTAACGGCCTGTGATCTTAAGATGACAAGAGAATAGCAACTTCTGAAGGTGCTCAAAGTGAGTTTTCTGGCGTATGGAACTCCTGCGCTCTTGTCATTGTTACTCGTCCACTCCAGCGGCGAACACGTAAACTATTTAACTCGATAATGCGGGATGAAGCTTCCTGATGATTATCATGACATAGGATAAAGCATGATAATGATGGTGCATGATGACGATAATGATGATGATGATGATGATGATGATGACATAATGGAGAGTGTACAGCATCGAGCTAATGAGAAGATCCCCAGACTTTGAGAAGCAAATCTTATGAATGCTTACGAAACGAAGGTTAAGAGTTGATATAATATAGGTATTCCAAATCATCAAATGCTTGATTCGGCTTAAATCATTCTTAGCAATGAATACAAACTAGTGAAGAACGAAGTAATTGGTTGAAAGCAGCGCCCTTGATTCATTAAAGAACAGACTTGACAAATACTTCGCTTCAAGTTCACAAATTAACATTATTTGCACCTACTTAGTTACACAAAGAGCTTGCAGGTCATTCTCCTTGAAGCATCTGTGTGTCCACCAAGTCTTACCACACTAATTTAAGAGTTTCTGATCTCATTCATTGTGACAAACAGCCTCGAATGGATCCAGTGGTCTGTTGCTGCTTGAATTCTTGCGTATGATTATAATGATGATGACGATGCTGATGGGGATAATGATTTTAGGCTACAGTATAACAATGACAACAATATCTTGTGATGTTGATGATTAAGATGATGATAATGATTATAATGATGATGATAATGATTTTAGGTTACAATGTATTATGACAATGAGAACAATAGCCTTGATGTTGATGGTCCAAAATGATGATTATAATGATTGTGGTAATGATGATGATGATGATAATAATGATGATGATAATGATTTTGAATTACAATGTATTATAACAATGAGAACAATAACCTTGATGTTGATGGTCCAAAATGATGATGATAATGATGATGATTATGATGATGATGACGATGATGATGACGATGATTATGATGAAGATGATGATAGTACATGACAGAGCTGAATTAAGATGGTGGTGGTGGATGGCGTGCATGCCGACAGTCATACATGACAGTAATGCCGATGGTACTTCGTTACGAGGATGTGTTCATGTGTATTAATGGCTTCCTCAATTCCTACCACGCATAACTGAAAGGTTCGAGCCTCTCATTAAATACAACGTAACATAATTTTTGGCGATCTGTAGCGACTTACATTACAGGGAGTCAGTACTGGAGCTGATTCATATGTTAAACAGTTTAGATACGAAAGATATGATGGTGGAACATGGGAAAAAATAATGCTTCCTTTGCAAAAGCAATCCCGTCTTAAAAAACAATGTTATCTTATATTGTCATGAAATGTACTAAAGAAATGTAAAAGTTCTACCTGAATATCAATATGAATTCGGAGCGTGAAAGGATAATTATGACTAGAATGGACAAATTAGTTTTATGATGCAGTTCGTAGATCTATCAGAAAGGCTATCGCGCGCTCTTTGTTAGGATGGCTGGAAAGTGTCCATCGGCGTGATATGAAACAAAAGTCTCATGATATGAAATAAAATCGAGAGAACAGCTCCAAAAAAAAACGATTACCCATACCTCATCTTCCATCACTCACACATCCAAAAGATGACAAGACGGTAGAAGGAACATGAAAGAAGAAAAGAGAACTCGTAAATGCCAATTACCTTTCCTTCAATATCTATGTCTGTGACCATATCATTGAACTTTGTAAAGTACAGTTCACCATTACCTTGAAACTATCTCGAGGCTGAAATTAAGAAGGCCTTCTAGACACCAATCTAATGGTCTATAGCTGTTTGAGTTCCTTCGTATTCCTTTGTAATCGAAAGGAAGCGCATATATTGATGTCACGTGAAGACAATGACAACTATTACATTATCATTTACTAACAAAAGTTATCTAAACAAGAAGAAAAATGAAACATTGATAACAGAGAAAAATGTAAGGAAGAAATGC
>JAUUEF010530259.1:0-29631 GCA_032361405.1 Panulirus homarus
ATCTGAACATAGTGTAGTCTTAACACCGACAGATCTGAACACAATGTAGTCTTAACACTGATAGTTCTGAACACTGTTTAGTCTTAATACTGACAGATATGAATACTGTGAACTCTTAGCACTGACACATCTGAGCACTGTGTAGTCTTAACATTGACAGATCTGAACACTGCGTAGTCTTAACACTGACAGAACTAAACACTGTGTAGTCATAATACTGTCAGACCTGAACATTGTGTAGTCTTAATGCTGAGAGAACTAAACACTGTGTAAGCTAACACTGACAGATCTGAACACTGTGTAGTCATAACTCTGACAGAACTGGACACTGTGTAGTCTTGACACTGACAGAGCTGAACACTGTGTAGTCTTGATACTGACAGACCTGAACAGGTGTCTTAACACCGAAAGATCTGAACATTGTGTAGTCTTAACACTAAGAGATATGAGCACTGTGTATTCTTTACACTGACAGATATGAACACTGTGTAGTCTTAACAGTGACAGAGCGGAACACTTTGTAGTCTTAACATTGAGTGAGCTGAACACTGTTAAGTCATAACACTGACAGATCTGAATACAATGTTGTCTTAACACTGACAGGCCTGAACACTGTGTAGTTTTAACACAGACAGAGCTGAACACTGTGCAGTCTTAACACTGACAGCTGAACACTCTGTAGTCTTAACACTGACATATCTGAAGGCTCTGCAGTCTTAACACTGACTCATCTGAACACTGTGAAGACTTAACAGAGACAAATTTGAACGCTGTGCAGTCTTAACATTAGCAAATCTGAACACTGTGCGATCTTAACACTGACAGGCTTGAAAAAGTGTAGTCTTAATACTGACAGAACTAAATACTGTGCAGTCCTAACACTGTCAGACATGAACACTGTGTAGTCTAACCACTAACAGATCTGAGAGCTGTGTAATCTTAACACTGACAGAGGTGAACTCTGTGTATTCTTAATACTGACAGGGCTGAACACTGTGTAGTCAAAAGACACAACTGAACATTGTGTAGTCTTAACACTTACAGACCTGAACAATGTGCAATCTTCACAATGACAAATCTGAACACTTTGTAATCTTAACACTGAGAGATCAGAACAGTGTAGTAGTATTACTGACAGCTGAACACTGGGTAGTCTTAACACTGACAGCTGAACAGTGTGTAGTCTTAACATTAACAAAACTGAACATTGTATAGTCTTAACAGTGACATGACTGATCTGAACACCTTGGTCTTAACACTGACTGATCTTAACGCTGTGTAGTCAACACTGACTGATCTGAACACTGTATAGTCTTAATACTGACATACCTGAACAATGTGTACTCTTAACACTGACAGATCGGAACAGTATGTAGTCTTAACACAGTCAGATCTGGATACTGTAGTCTTAACACTGACAGAGCTGAACACTGTATAGGCTTAACACTGGCCGATATCAACACTTAGTTTTAACACTGATTGAACACTGTGTGGTCTTAACACTGACATATTTGAACACTATGTAGACTTAAAACACAGATATAAACAGTGTGTAGTCTTAACACTGGCAGATTTGAACACTGTGTACTCTTAACAATGTAACAATGTAACAATGACTTATCGGAACACTGTGTAGGCTTAACACTGTCAGAAATGAATAATGTATAGTCTTAACAATGACTGATCTGAACACTGTGTAGTCTTAATATTGACAGAGTTGAACAATGTGTACTCTTAACACGAACAGAGATGAACACAGTGTAGTCTTAACACTGATGGTTCTGAACACGGTGTAGTCTTAACGCCGACTGATCTGCATAGTGCGCAGTCTAAACACTGACACATGTGAACGCTGAGTAGTCTAAATACTAAAAGATCTGAACACTGTGTAGTCTTAATACTGACTGTTTTGAACACTGTGTAGTCTTAACATTGATTTGAACACTGTGTAGTCTTAACACTAAACGAGCTGAACATTGTAGTTATAAAACTGTGAGATGTGAAGATTGTGTAGTCTTAACACTGACAGATCTGAACAGTGTGTAGTCTTAACATGACTGATCTGAACACTGTGTAGTCTTAACACTGACTGATGTGAACACTGTGTAGTTTTAACAGCGTCAGATCTGAAGACTGCGTAGCCTTAACATTGAAAGATTTGTACAGTGTGTCGTCTTAACAATTATTTGAACACTGTGCATTCGTAACACTGAATTAACACTGTGTAGTCTTAACACTGACAGAGCTAAACAATGTGTGGTCTTAATAGTGACAGATCTGAGCACTGTGTAGTCTTAGCATTGACAGAGCTGAAGACTGTGTAGTCTTAGCGCTGACAGACCTGAACGATGTGGTCTTAACAATGATTGATTTGAACACTGTATAGTCTTAACACAAATAGCTGAACACTGTGTAGTCTTAACAGTGGCAGTTCTGAACACCGTGTAGTCTTGACACAGGCTTGAACACTGCAGTCTTAACACTGACAGACCTGAACACTGTGTGGTCTTAATACTGACAGATCTAAACACTGTCTTATAACACTGACAGATTTAAGCACTGTGTAGTCATAACACTGAAAGATCTCAACACTGTGTAGTGTTAACACTGACAGATCTCAACGCTGTCAGTTCTAAACACTGTAGTCTTAACACTGACTCTTCTGAACTCTGTGTAGTCTTAACACTGACAGATTTGAACAATGTGTAGTCTTAACACTGAACGACTTCAACACTGTGTAGTCTTAACACTGACTTATCTGATCGCTGTGTAGTTTTAACACTGATAGCTGAAAATGTGTAGTCTTAGCACTGATACATCTGAACACTGTGTAGTCTTAATACTGACATATGTGAACACTGTGTAGCTTTAAAACTGACATCTGAACGCTATGTAGTCTTAACACTGACTGATTTGAACACTGTGTAGTCTTAACCCTAACAGATCTGAACACTGTAGTCTTAACACTGACAGATCTGAGCATTGTGTATTCTTAACACTGACAGACCTGAACTCTGTGTAGTTTTAACACTGACTGATCTGAACACTATGTAGCGTTAACACTGATTGATGTGTACACTGTGTAGTTTTAACAGTGACTTATCTGAACAATGTGGGTTTAACACTGACAGATCTAAACACTTTGTAATCATAATACTGACCAATCTGATCACCGTGTCCTGTTAAGAGGAACAGAGGAGAACACTCTGTAGTCTTAACACTGACAGAACTGAAACTGTGTAGTCTGAACACTGACAGAGATAAACACTGTATAGTCTTAACACTCACAGAGCTGAACACTGTGTAGTCTTAACAGTGACTCATCTGAAGACTGCCTAGTCTTAACACTGTCAGATCTGAAAAATGTATAGTCTTAACACTAACAGATCTGATCACTGTGTAGCTTTTACCCTGATATATCTGAACAGTGTGTAGTCTTAACACTGACAGAGCTGAATACCGTAAACTCTTGACACTAACAGATCTTAACACTGACAGAGATGTAATGTGTGTAGTCTTAATACTGACTGAACTGAGCACTGCATACTCTTAACACTAATTGATTTGAAAACTGTGAAGTCTTAACAATTAGTGATCTGAACACTGTATAGTCTTAATACTGACAGATCTGAATACTGTTGTCTTAACACTGAAAGATCTGAATATTGTGTAGTCTTAACACTGACAGCGCTGAATACTGTGTACTGTTAACACTAATAGAGCTGAACACCGTAGTCTTAACACTGACAGAGTTTAAAACAGTATAGACTTAACATTGACATAGCTGAACGCTGTGTACTCTTAAAACAGTCAGATCTGAACAGTGTAGTCTTAACACTTATAAGTCCGATCTCTTCGTAGTACTAAGACTGACTGATCTGCAGACTATGTAGTCTTAACACTGAGAGATGAAAACTGCGAATTCTACCGCTGACAGCTGAACACGGTGTAGTCTTAACACTGACAGCTGAACACGGTTTGGTCTTAACACCAACATAGCTGAACGCTGTCTAGTCGTAACACTAACAGAACTGAACACTGTAGTCCTACCACTGACAGAGCTGAACATGTACTCTTAACACTGACAGATTTGAACGGTGTAGTCTTAACAATGACATATCTAAACACTGTGTAGTCTTAACACTGACTGATCTGAACACTGTGTAGTCTAAAAACTGAGATCTGAACACTGTGTAGTCTGAACACTGACTTATCTGAGTGTGTAGTCTCAACACTGGCAGATCTGAATACTGTGTAGTCTTAACACTGACAGATCTGAACAATGAGGTCTGAAAACTGAGAGGTAAACACTGTGTAGTCTTAAGAATGATAGATCTGAACACTGTGTAGTCTTAACACTGCCAAAGCTGAACACTGTGTACTCTTAACACTGAAAACGAAGAATACTTTGTAGTCTCAACACTGGTAAATGAACACTATGTAGTCTTAGCATTGACAGAGCTGAACAGTCTAGTCTTAACACTGACTGTTCTGAACAGTGTAGTCTTAACACTGACAGAGCTGAACAATGTGTACTCTTAACACTGACAGAGCTGAACAGTGTGTACTCTTAAAAATGACAGAACTGAACACTTTGTAGTCTCAACACTGGCAGCTGGACAGTGTCTAGTCTTAACACTGACATTGCTGAACAGTCTATTCCTAACAATGACTATTCTAAACACTGTGTGGTTGTAACACTGACTATTTGAACACTGTGTAGTCTTAACACTGACTGGTCTAATACTGTGGAGTCTTACCACTCACAGATCTGAACAATATGTAGTCATAACACAGACAGATTTGAACAATGACAGATCTGAAAACTGTGAGGTCTTAACACTAAAAGAGCTAAACAATGTGTGGTCTTAACATTGACAGATCTGAATACTGTTTAGTCTTAACACTGACAGAGTTGAACACTGTGTAGTCTTAGCACTGACAGATCTAAAGGATGTATAGTCTTAACACTAATAGAGGTGAAAACTGTGTATTCTTAACAGTGGCAGATGTGAACACTGTAGTCTTAACATTGACTGATCTGAACACTGTGTAATCTTAACACTGACTGACTTGAACACTGTGTAGTCTTAACACAGACTGATCTGAACAGTCTGTAGTCACAAGAGACAAATATGAACACCCTATAGTTTCAACATTGACTGTTCTGAGCACTGTGAACAGTGTAATCTTAACACTGACAGATCTGAACACTGTGTAGTGTTCACACTGACAGATCTGAATGCTGCGTATTCTAAACACTGTCAGATGTGAACATTGTATAGTCTTAACACTGACTGTTCTGAACACTGTGTAGTCATAACAATGACAGATTTAAACGCGGTGTAGTCTTAAAACTGAGAGCTGAACAATGTTTAGTCATAAAACTGAGACATCTGAACACTGTGTAGTCGCTGAACACTGTGTAGTCTTAACACAGAAGAACTGAACGCTGTGCAGTCTGAACACTGACTGACTTGAACACTGTGGTCTTTACACACTGTGAACGCTGTGTAGTCTCAATACTTAGAGTTGAACAATGTGTAGTCTTAACACTGACAGGTCTGAACACTGCGTAGTATTAACACTGACAGATCTAAGTACTGTGTAGTCTGAACACTGACAGATCTGAACACCGTGAAGTTTAACACTGACTGATCTAAACACTGCGAAGTCTTAACACTGATTGATCTGAACACTGTGTAGATTTAACACTGACTGATTTGAACGCTGTCTTGTTTTAATACTGATAGATTTGCACACTGTGTAGTCTTAATACTAACAGATCTGAACACTGTGGCCTCTTAAAACTGACAAAAGTGTACACGGTGTAGTCTTAAGACTGACAGAACTGATACTGAGTTGTCTTAACCCTAATAGAGCTGAACATTGTGTAGTCTTATGACTCAGAGAGGCAAACACTGTAGTCTTAACAATAACTGATCTGATCACTGCGTAGTCTTAAAACTGAAAAATCTGAATACGGTATAGTCTCTACTCTGAAAGATATGAATACTGTATGGTCTTAACACTGACAGACGAGATCACTGTGTAGCCTTTACACTGTCAGATTTGAACAGTGTGTAGTCTTAACACTGAAAGAGCTGAACACCATGCAGTCTTAACACTGACAGAGCTGAACACTGTGTAGTCTTAACACTGACATATCTGAACACTGAGTAACCTTAACAATTGCTGATATGAACACTGTGTATTCTTAACACTAATTGATTTGAACACTGTGTAGTCTTAATACTGCCTGATCTGAACACTGCGTAGTCTTACCACTGACAGATCTGAACACTTTAGAATTGTACTCTTCACACTGACAGCTGAACACTGTATAGTCTTAACACTGACATATCTGAAGAATGTGTCGTCTTAATAATGACTGATCTAAAGACTGTATAGTCTCAACAATAACAGACCTGAACGCTGTGTAGTGAACACTGACTGATTTCAACACGGTGTAGTCTTAGCACCGAGAGACCTAAACACTGTGTAGTCTCAATACTGACAAAACTGAACTCTGTGTAGTCTTAACACTGACAGATCGGAACACCGTGGTTTTAACACAGACAGATCTGACGTTCAGCTCAGTAGTCTTAATACTGACAGACTGAACACTACGTAATCTTAATACTGATAGAGCTAAAAACTGCATAGACTTAGCACTGAAAGATCTGAACAGTGAGGTCTTAACACTAATTGTTCTGAACACTGTATATTCTTAACACTGCCAGAGCTGAGCAGTATGTAGTGTTAACACTGCCAATGCTGGACACTGTGTAGTCTTAATACTGAGAGCAGAGCACTGTAGTTTCAACACAGACAGATCTGAACACTGTGTATCTTAACACTGACATCTCTGAACGGCGAGTGGTCTTAACACTGACAGAACTGAACACTGTGTAGTCTTAACGCTGACATCTCTGAACACTGTAGTCTTAACACCGACAGATCTGAACAGTGTAGTCTTAACAATGGCACATCTAAACACTGTGAAGTCTTAACACTAAATGAACTGAACACTGTGTAGTCTTAAAACTGACAGATCTGTGTAGCCTTAACAGTGACGTATCTGAACAGTGTGTAGTCTTAACACTAATAGATCTGAACAGTGTGGTCTTAACACTAATTGTTCTGAACATTGTGTATTCTTAACACCGCCAGAGCTGAACAGTGTGTAATGTTAACACTGCCAATGCTGGACACTGTGTGGTTTAATACTGACAGAGGTGAACACTGTAGTCTTAACACGGACAGATCTGAACACTCTGTAGTCTTAAAACTGACATCTCTGAACGGTGATTAGTCTTAACGTTGACAGAACTGAACACTGTGTGGTCTTAACACTGACAGATCTGAAGGATGTGTAGTCTTAACATTGTCTGATTTGAAAACTGACTAGTCTTAACACTAATAGAGTTGAACACTGTGTAGTCTTAACAGTGGCAGATGTGAACACTGTAGTCTTAATATTGACTGATCTGAACACTGTGTAATCTTAACAATAAATGATCTGAACACTCTGTAGTCTTAACACTGACTGACCTGAACAGTTTGGAGCCTTACCACTCAGAGATTTGAACACTCTGTAGTAATAACACTGACAGATTTGAACACTGACAGATCTGAAAACTGTGTAGTCTAAATACAGACAGAGCTGAACAGTGTGTGGTATTAACACTGACGGATATGAACTCTGTTTATACTTAACACTGACAGAGCTGAACATTGTGTAGTCTTAACACTGAGAGATCTGAAGGATGTGTAGTCTTAACACTGACTGATTTGAACATTGTCTAGTCTTAATACTGATACAGCTGAACACTGTGTAGTCTTAACAGTGGCAGATCTGAACACTGTAATCTTAACACTGACTGAGCTAAACACTGTGTAATCTTATCACTGACAGCTGAACACTGTGTAATCTTAACACTGAGAGATCTGAAGGATGTGTAGTCGTAACACTGACTGATTTCAACACTGTCTAGTCTTAGCACTAACACAGCTGAACACTCTGTAGTCTTAACAGTGGCAGATCTGAAGACTGTGGTCTTAACATTGACAGATCTGAACACTGTGTAGTCTTAACACTGACAAATCTGAACGCTGTGTAGTCTAAACACTGTCAGATGTGAATAATATATAGTCTTAACACTGACTGTCTCGAACACTGTATAGACATAACATTTAACAGATATGAACGCTGTGTAGTCTTAAAACTGAGAGCTGAACAATGTGATCACAACACTGAGACATCGGAACACTGAGTAGTCTTGACACTGACACAGCTGAAAATTGTGTAGTCTTGACACAGAACAACTGAGGGCTGTGTAGTGTTAAAACTGACTGATTTGAACACTGTGGTCTTAACACTGACTTATCTGAACGCTGTGTAGTCTTAATATAAAGAGTTGAACAATGTGTAGTCTTAACACTGACAGATCTGAACACTGCGTAGTATTAACGCTGACAAATCTGATCACTGTGTAGTCTTAACACTGACAGATCTTAACACTGTGAAGTTTTGACACTGATCTGAACACTGTGAAGCTTTAACACTAACTGATTTGAACGCTGTGTAGTTTTAACACTGACAGATCTGCACAGTGTAGTCTTAGCACTGACAGATCTGAACACCGTGTCCTCTTAAAACTGACAGAAGTGAACAGTGTGTGGTCTTAACACTGACAGAACTGACAATGAGTGGGCTTAACACTAATATAACTGAACACTGTGTAGTCTTAAGACTCACAAGGTGAACACTGTGTAGTCTTAACACTGACTGATCTGAACACTGCGTAGTTTTAAGACTGGCAGATCTGAATACTGTATAGTTCTAAAAGTTGAACAGTGTGTAATCTTAACACTGAAAGAGCTGAACACCGTGCAGTCTTAACGCTGACAGAGCTGAACACGGTGTAGTCTTAACACTGACATATCTTAACACTGTGTAGCGTTTACAATGACTGATGTGAACACTGTGTACTCTCAACACTATTTTTTTTGAACTGTGTGCGGTCTTAACACTGTATGGTCTTAACACTGACAGATCTGATCACTGTGTAGCATTTACACTGACAGATCTGAAGAGTGTGTAGTCTTAACACTGACAAAACTGAACACCGATTACTCTTAACACTGACAAAACTGAACACTGTGTAGTGTTAACATTGACAGAGGTGAACAATATGTAGTCTTAACACTGACAGATCTGAGCACTGCGTAGACTTAACACTGAAATATCTGAATACTGTGTAGTCTAAACACTGACAGATATGAACGCTGTGTAGTCTGAACACTGAGAAAATAGAACATTGGGTAGTCCTAACACTGACTTATCTGAACAGTGTAGACTTAACACTGACAGATCTGAACACTGTGTATTCTTAACAATGACTTATCTAAACACTGTGTGGTCTTAACACTGACAGAACTGAATAAGGTGCAGTCTTAACAGTGACTGATCTGAACACTGTATAATCTTAACACGGACAGAGCTGAACACTGTGTAGCCTTAACACTAACAGACCTTAACACTGTAGTCTGAACACTGACCGATCTAAACACTGTAGTCCTAACACTGACATATCTGAACACTGTGTAGTCTTATAACTGACAGATCTGAACGCTGTTTAGTCTAAACACTGACAGATGTGTAAACTGTATAGTTTTAACACTGAATGTTCTGAACACTGTGTAGTCTTAACATTGATAGAGTTGAACACCGTGTATTCTCAATACTGACTTATCTGAACACCGTGTAGACTTGACACTGACAGATGAGAATAGTCTTTAGTCTTAACACTGACTGATCTGAACACTGTGGTCTTAAGACTGACTAATCTGAACACAGTGTAGACTTAACACTGATAAATCTGAACATTGTGTAGCCTTAAGACCGACTAATCTGAAAATTGAGTCGTCTTAACACTAACAGAACTGAACACCGTGTGTTCTTAACACTGATAGACTTGAACACTGTAGTCTTAATACTGACATATCTGAAGATTGTGTAGTCTTAACACTGACAGATATGAACACTGTGTGGTCTAAAAGATAACAAATCAGAACAACCAATAGTCTTAACACTGAATGTTCTGAACACTGTGTGATCTTAACAGTGACCAGTCTGATTATTGTACAGTCTTAAGACTTGACAGATCTGAAAGCTGTGGTCTAAACACTGACAGATCTGAACACTGTATAGCCTAAACCCGACTGTTGAACACTGTGTACTCTTAACATTGACAGATTTGAACAGAGAGTCGCCTTAACACTGACTGATTTGAACATTGCGTAGTTTTAACACTGACATATCTAAATACTTTGTAGGATTAACACTGACAGAGGTGAGCAATATGATCTTGACACTGACATATCTTAACACTGTGTAGTCTTTACACTGACAAAGCTGAGCAATGTAGTCATAACACTGACAGATCTGAAAGCTATGCAGTCTTAACACTGACCGATTTTGGACACTATGCCATTTTAACACTAACAGAGCTGAACACGGTGTAGTTTTAACAGTGACATCTGAACACTGTGTAATCTTAAAACTGACATATCTGAACACTGTAGTCTTAACATTGACTGATCTGAACTCTGTGTAGTCTTAACACTGACTGATCTTGAACACTGTGTAGTCTTAACAATGACAAATCTGAACACTGTGTAGCCTTAAGACTGTCTAATCTGAAAACTGAGTAGTTTTAAAATTAACAAAACTGAAAATTGTGTGGTCTTAAGACTGACAGATCTGAACAGTCTTAAGACTGACAGATCTGAACAGTCTTAAGACTGATATATCTGAAGACTGTGTAGTCTTAACAATGACAGATGTGAACACTGTGAAGTCAAAAAACTTACAAATCGGAACAACCTATAGTCTTAACACTGACTGTTCTGAACACTGTGTAGTCTTAACAGTGCCTGGTCTGATCACTGTATAGTCTTAAGACTGACGGATCTGAAAGCTGTGGTCTAAACACTGACGGATGTGAACACTGTAAAGTCTGAAGACTGACTATTCTGAACATTGTGTAGTCTTATGACTAACATATCTGAACGCTGCGTAGTCTAAACACTGACAGACCTGAACACTTGGTAGTCTTAATACTGACAAAGCTGGACACTGTGTAGCCTTAACGCTGACAGATCTGAAGTGAGTAGTATTAACACTGACTGTTCTAAACACTGTGTAGTGTTAACACAGACAGATCTTAACAGTATTTAGTCTTGCCACAGCTAGAGCTGAACACGGCGTAGTCTTGGTACTGACAGATCTGAACTGTTTAGTCTTAACGCAGACAGATCTCAACACTGTGCATTCTTAACAGTGATATATTTGAAAACAGTGTAGTCTTAACACTGACAGACCTGAACACCGTGGTCTTAACACTGACAAATCTGAACACTTTGTAGTCTTAACACAGAAATCTAAACAGCGTAGCAGTATTACTGACAGAGTTGAACACTGTGTAGTCTTAACACTGACAGCTGAACAATGTGTAGTCTTGACACTGACAGAATTGAACACTGTATAGTCTTAACAGTGACATGTCTAAAGACTGTGTAGTCTTAACACTGATTGATCAGGTCACTGTGTAGTCTTAATAATGACAGATGTGAATGCCTTGTAATCAACACTGACTGATTTGAACACAGTGTAGTATCAACACTGAGTAGTCTTAACACTGACAGACCTGAACAGTGTAGCCTTAATGACAGAACTGAACACTGTTTAGTGTTAATACTGGCAGATCTGAACACTTTGTAGTCTCAACACTGACAATCTGAACGCTGAGTAGTCTTAACACTGACAGATCTGAATATTGTTGAGTCAATATTGACAGATCTGAATATAGTTGTCAATACTGACAGAGCTGATCACTGTATAGTCTTAACAATCACAGATCTAAATAGTGTGGTCTTAACACTGACTGTTCTGAACACTTTGCAGTCTTAACACTCCCAGAGCTGAAGAGTGTGTATTCTTAATAGTGTTAGAGCTGAAGAATGTAGTTTTAACACCGACAGAGCTGAACACTGTGTAGTCTTATGAGTGACATGTGAACAATGTGTAGTCTTAACACTGACATATCTAAATGCTGAGTAGCCTTAACACTGACAGATCTAAATGCTGAGTAGCCTTAAAACTGACAGATCTGTACACTGTGTAGTGTTAATACTGGCAGAGCTGAACAATGTGTACTCTTAACACTGACAGATCCGAACAATATGCAGTCTTAGCACTGGCTGTTCTGAACAATGTGTAGTCTTAACACTGACAGATCTGAACAGTCTGTACTCTTAATACTAACAAATTGAGCACTGTGTAGTCTTAACACTGACAGACTGAACACGGTGTAGTCTTAACAATGACAGATCTGAACACTGTAGTCTTAACACTGTAAGATCTGAACCCCGTGTGATCTTAACACGGACTTATCTGAAGAGTGTGTAGCCTTAACACTGACAGATCTGAACAGTGTTTAGTCTTAATACTGACAGACCTAAACACAGTGTCGTGTGAACACTGACAGAGCTGAACATTGTGAAGCTTTAACACTGACAGATCTGATCACCGTGTAGTCTTAACACTGCCAGAGTTGGACTATGAAGTTTCAACATTGATAGAGCTGAACTTCGTGTTGTCAAAATACTGGCAGCTGAACACTGAGTAGTCTTAACACTGACATAACCGAAGTCTAGTAATAACACTGATTGTTCTGAACACTTTGTAGTCTTCACATTGACAGAGTTGAACACTGTAGTTTCAACACTGACAGAGCTGAACACTGTGTAGTCTTAACACTGACATATCTGAGCATTGTGGAGTCTTTACACTGACTGACCTGAACGCTGTGTAGTCCTAATACTCACAGATCTGAACACTTTGTCGTCATAACACTGAAAGACTTGATCACTGATATATCTGAAAAGTGCGTAGTCTTAATACTGACAGAGCTGAACAATGTGTGGTCTTAAGACTGACAGATCTGAAAACTGTTTAGTCGTAACACTGACAGATCTGAACACTGTGTAGTCTTAAAACTGACTGACTTGAACATTGTGTAGTCCTAACACTAATAGAGCTGAACACTGTACAGTCTTAACATCGGCATATTTGAACGCTGTAAACTTATCATTGAACTGAACATTGTATAGTCTTAACACTGATCTGAACACTATGTAATCTTAACCCTGACTGAACATTCTGTACTCTAAACACTGACAAATTTGAGCATCCTATAGTCTTAACAATGTTTAGTTTAAACTGACAGTTCTGAACACTGTAGTCTTAACACTGACATAGCTGACCACAGTGTAGTCTTAACACAGACAGATCTTGACGCTGTGTAGTCTTAACACTGATGGATTTGAACACTATGTAGTCTTAACACTCACAGAGCTGAACTCTGTGCGCAGTCTCAACACTAACAGATCTGAACTCTGTGTAGTTTTAACACTAGCGGATCTGAACAGTGTGTAGTCTTAATACTGACAGATCTGAACACCGTGTCCTCTTAACACAGACAGAACTGAAGACTGTGTAGTCTTAACACTGACAGAGCTGAAACTGTGTGGTCTTAACACAACCAGTGCTGAACACTGTGTAGCCTTAACAATCACAGATCTGAACAGTGTGCAGTCTTAACACTGATGGATCTGAGCACTGCGTAGACTTTACACTGACAGATCTGATCACTGTATAGTCTTAACACTGACAGATCTGATCATTGTGTGGTCTTAACACTGACAGAGCTAAACACCGTGTAGTCTTATCACTGAAAGAGCTGAACACCGTATAGTCTTAACACTGACTGATGTGAACACTGTGCAGTGTTAGTTCTAATTAATTTGAACACAGTGTAGTCTTAACACCGACTGATCTGATCACTACGTAGTCTTACCCCTGACAGATCGAACACTGTATAGTCTGAACTCTGAGATCTGAATACTGTTCAGTCCTAACACCCACAAAGCTGAAAACTGTGTACTCTTAACACTGAGGGATCTAAACACAGTGTAGTCTTAACACTGACATATCTGGTCTCTTTGTAGTGTTAAAACTGACTGATGTGAAGACAGTGTAGTCAACCCAGAGAGACGAATACAATGTAGTTTAAGAATGACAGAGCTGAACACTGGGTACTCTTAACACTGACAGCTGAACACTGTGTAGACTTAACACTGACATAGTTAAACGCTGTCTAAATTAACGGTAACGGAGTTGAACACTGTGTAGTCTTAAAACAGAGTTGAACACTGTGTAGTCTTAAAACAGAGTTGAACACTGTGATCTTAAAACTGACAAACAGAGTACACTATGTACTTTTAACAGTGACAGATTTGAACACTGTGTAGCCTTAACACTGAGAGAGCTGATCACTGTGTACTCTTAACATTGACACAGCTGAACACTGTGTAGTCTTAACGATGACATATCTGAACACTGTATAGTCTTTACGCTGACTGACCTGAACACTGTGTAGTCTTACCACTTACAGATCTGAACACTGTGTAGTCTTACCACTTACAGATCTGAACACTTTGTTGTCATAACACTGAAAGATTTGAACATTGATAGATCTGAAAACTGTGTAGTCTTGATACTGACAGAGCTGAACAATGTGTGGTTTTAACACTGACAGATCTGAAAACTGTGTAGTCTTTTCACAGACAGAGCTGAACACTGTGTAATCTTAACACTGACAGATGTGAACACCGTGCAGTGTTAACACTAATTGATCTGAGCACTGTGTAGTCTTAATACTGACTGATCTGAACACTGCGTAGTCTTACCCATGACAGATCTGAACACAGTATAGTCTGAACATTGAGATATGAATACTGTTCAATCTTAACAATGGCAAAGTTGAACACTATGCATTCTTAACACTGAGAGATCTGAATACAGTGTACTCTTAACACATATCTGATCTCTTTGTAGTGTTAACAATGAGTGATGTGAAGACAGTGTAGTCTTAACCCTGAGAGACGAACACTGTGTAATTTAAGAATGACAGAGCTGAACACTGTGTACTCTTAACACTAACAGCTGTACACTGTGTAGACTCAACACTGACAGAGCTAAACACTGTCTAGGCTTAACACTAACGGAGTTAAACACTGTAGTCTTAAAACAGACAATTGAACACTGTGGTCTTAAAACTGACATAGCTGAGTCTATGTACTCTTAACAGTAACAGATTTGAACACTGTGTAGTCTTAACACTTGACATATCTGAACACTGTGTAGTATTAACACTGACAGAGATCAACAGTCTAGTCTTGACACTGTTCTGAACACTATGTAGTCTTCATACTAACAGTTCTGAACATTTTGTAGTCTTAACACTGACAGGTGAACACTGTGTACTCTTAATACCGACAGATCTGAACAATGTCTATTCCTAACACTGAATGATCTGAATACTGTGTAGTCTTACCACTGACAGAGCTAAACACTGTGTACTCTTAACACTGACAAATCTGAACACTGTGTACTATTAACACTGACAGATCTGGACACTATGTAGTCTTAACACTGACATCTGAACACTGTAGTCTTAACACTGACTGACCGGAACACTTGTAGTCTTACCGCTCACAAATCTGAACACTTTGTTGTCACAACATTGACAGATTTGAACACTGTGTATTCTTAACAGTGACAGATCTGTTGACTGTGCAGTCTTAACACTGACAGAGATGAACAATGTGCTTAACACTGACAGATGTGAACACCACAGTGTGTAGTCTTAACATTGTCAAGAGCTGAACACTGTGTAGTCTAAATATTGAAAGCTCTAAAGATGTATAGTCTTAACACTGACTGATTTGAACACTGTGTAGTCTTAACACTACCAAAGCTGAACAATGTGTAGTCTTAACAGAGGGAGATCTAAACACTGTGTAGTCTTAAAACTGACAGATCTGAACAGAGTAATCTTAACACTGACTGATCTGCACACGGTGTAGTCTTAATACTGACTGATCTGAGCACTGTGTAGTCTTAATACTGACTGATCTGAACATTGTGCAGTCTTAATACTGACTGATCTGAACACTGTGCAGTCTTAACACTGACGGATCTGAACACTCTTTGTTAATCCAAAAAATGACAAATCTGAATATCCTATAGTCTTAACACTGACTGTTCTGAACAATGTTTAGTCTTAACATTGACAGATCTGAACACTCTGAAGTGTTAACACTAACAGATTTGAACGCTGTATAGTTTAAACACTGTCAGGTCTGAACACTGTATAGTTTTAACACTGACTGTTCTGAACACTGTGTAGTCTTAACACTGACAGAGTGGAAAAGTGTGTAGTCTCAACACTGATATATCTGAACTCTGTTTAGTCTTGACACTGACTGACCTGAACAATGTGTAGTCTTACCACTCACAGATCTGAACACCACTTTGTAGTTATAACACTAACAGAATAGAACACTGACAGATCTAAAAACTGTGTAGCCTTAACACTGGTAAAGCCGTACAGTATGTGGTCTTCATATTGACAGATCTGAACAATGTAGTCTTCACAGTGACAGATCTGAAAACTGTGTAATCTTAACACTGACAAAGCTGAACAATATGTGGTCTTAACATTGACATATTTGAACAGTGTGTAGTCTTAGCATTAATATATCTGAACAGTGTGTAGTCTTAACATTGACAGATCTGAACACTGTGTAGTCTTACCACTCACAGATCTGAACAGTTTGAATTTATAACACTAACAGAACTGAACACTGTGTAGTCTTAACAGTGGCAGATCTGAACACGGTAGTCTTAACATTGACTGATCTGAGTGTTGTCTAGTCTTAAACCTTACTGATCTGAACAGTGTGTAGTCTTAACTCTGACTGATCTGAACATTCTGTAGGCTAAACACTAACAAATCTGAACACCCAATAGTCTTAACTCTGTTCTGAACACTGCATAGTTTTAACACTTACAGATCTGAACACTGTGTAGTGTTAACACTGACAGATCTGAACGCTGTGTACTCTAAACACTGTCAGATGTGAACACTGCATAGTTTTAAAACTGACTGTCATGAACACTGTGTAGTCTTAGCATTGACAGGTTTGAACACTGTGTAGTCGTAACATTGGCCTATTTGAACACTGTGTAGTCTTAACACTGACTAATCTGAACGCTGCGTAGTCTCAATACTGAGAGCTGAACAACGTGTAGTCTTAAGACTGACAGAACTGAACACTGTGCACTTACATTGACAAATGTTAACACTGTGTACTCTTAACACTGAAATATTTGAAGAATGTGTAGTCTTAACACTGACTAATCTGAACAATGTGTACTCATAACACTGACAATGTGAATACTGTAGTCTTAACACTGACAAATCTGAACACTGTGTACTCTTGACACTGACAGATCTGAACATTGTGTACTCTTAACACTGAGACCTGAACACTGTGTAGTCTTAATACTAACAAACTGAACACTGTGTAGTCATAACACTGAGAGATCGGAATACGGAATAGTCTTAACACTGACAGATCTGAACACGGTTCACTCTTAACACTGATTGATCTGAAGAATGTATAGTCAACACTGACAGATCTGAACATAGTGTAGTCTTAACACTAATAGATCTGAACAGTGTTGTCTTAACATTGCTAGAGCTGAAGACTATGTAGTTTTGATATTGATAAAGCTGAAATGCATGTAGTCTTAATACTGGCAGCTAAACACTGTGTAATCTTAACACTGACATAGCCGAAAAGTCGTCATAACACTGTTCTGAACACTGAGTAGTCTTTACACTGAAAGTTGAACACTGTGTAGTCTTAACACTGATAGAGCTAATCACTGTTTACTCTTAACACTGACAGAGCTGAACACTGTGTAATCTTAACAGTGACATATCTTTACAGTGACTGACCTGAACACTGTGTAGTCTTACCACTCACAGATCTGAACACTTTGTAGTCGTAATACTGAAAGATTTGAAAACTGAGATCTGAAAACTGAGTAGTCTTAATACTAACAGCTGAACATGGTGTAGTCTTAACACTGATAGAACTGAACACTGTGTAGTCTTAACACTGACTGATTTGAACACTGTAGTCTTAACAATGACAGAGCTGAACACTGTGTAGTCTTAACAGTGGCACATCTGAACATTGTAGTCTTAACTTGAACTGAGCACTGTAGTCTTAACAATGAGTGATCTGAACACTGTGTAACCTTAAACCTGACTGTCCTGAATATTCTGTAGTCCAAACTCTGACAAATCTGAACATCTTATTGTCTTAACAGTCTGTTCTGAACACTGTGCAGTCTTAGCACTGACAGATGTGAACGTTCTGTAGTCTAAACACTTTTAGATGTGAACAATGTATAGTCTTAACACTGTTCTGTACAATGTGTAATCTTATCACTGTCAGATTTAAACAGGGTGAACTTAACACTGACCGATTTGAACACTATGTAGTCTTAACACTGACTTATCGGAACGCTATGGTCTTACCACTGGGAGCTGAACTATGTGCAGTCTTAACTGACAGATCTTAACACTGTAGTCTTAACGCTGACATAGCTGACCACTGTGTAGCCTTAACACAAACAGATCTTAACGCTGTGTAGTCTCAACACTGATTGATTTGAACACTGTGTAGTCTAAACGCTCACAGAGTTGAACATTGCGTAGTCTTAACACTGACGGATCTGAACACTGTACAGTCTTAACACTGACAGATATGAACACCGTGTAGTTTTAACACCGACGGATCTGAACACTGTGTAGTCTTAATACTGACAGATCTGAACACCGTGTCTTCTTAACACTGACAGGACTGAACACTGTGTAGTCTTATCACTAACAGAACTGAAACTCTGTGGTCTTAACTCTAACAGCGCTGAACACTGTATAGTCTTAACAATCACAGAGCTGAACACAGTGTAGTCTTAACACTGATGGATCTGAACTCTGCGTAGACTTTACGCTGACAGACCTGAACACTGTATAGTCTTAACACTGAAAGATATGATCACTGTATAGCCTTTACACTGACAGATCTGAAGTGTGTAGTCTTAACACTGACAGAGCTGAACAACGCGTAGTCTTATCACTCACAGCTGAATACTGTGTAGTCTTAACACTGATATATCTGAACACTGTGCAGTCTTAACACTGACTGATTGAACATTGTGCAGTGTTAACACCAATTGATTTGAACACTGTGTAGTCTTAACACTGACTGATCTGAACACTGCGTAGTTTTACCACTGACAGATCTGAACATTGTATAGTCTGAAGACTGACAGACCTGAACACTGTTCAGTCTTAACACTGACAAAGCTGAACACTGTGTACTCTCAACACTGAGAGATCTGAACACAGTTTAGTCTTAACACTGACATATCTGATCTCTTTGTAGAGTTAACACTGACTGATGTGAAGACAGTGTAGTCTTAACCCTGAGAAACGAACACTGTGTAGTTTAAGAATGACATAGCTGAAGGTTGTATACTATTAACACTGACAGAGCTAAACACTGTCTAGACTTAACACTAATAGAGTTTAACACTGTGTAGTCCTAAAAGAGACAGAATTGAGCACTGTGGTCTTAAAACTGACAGATCCGAAGGCTGTGTACTCTTAACAGTAACAGATTTGAACATTGCGTAGTCTTAACACTGAATATATCTGAACACTGTGTAGTCTTGACACTGACAGGAGTGAACAGTCTAGTCTTAACACTGTTCTGAACACTATGCAGTCTTCATACGGACAGTTCTGAACATTATGTAGTCTTACCACTGAGAGGTGAACAGTGTGTACTCTTAACACCGACAGATCTGAACACTGTACTCTTAACACTGACATATCTGAACAATGTCTATTTCTAACACTGAATGATCTGAACACTGTGTAGTCTTACCACTCACAGATCTGAACACTGTATAGTCTTACCACTCACAGATCTGAACACTTTGTAGTCACAACACTGGCAAATTTGAACACTGTATTCTTAAGTGACAGATTTGAAAACTGTGTAGTCTTAACACTGACAGAGCAGAACACTGTGTAGTCTTAACATTGACAGATCTGAAGGATGTACAGTCTTAACACTGACTGATTTGAACCCTGTGCAGTCTTAACACTGATAAAGCTGAACGATGTGTCGTTTTAACAGTGGCAGATCTGAACACTGTGTAGTCTTAAAACAGACAGATCTGAACACTGTAGTCTTAACATTGACTGATATGAACACATTGTAGTCCAAATACTGACTGATCTGAACATTGTGTAGTCTTAACACTGACTGATCTGAACACTCTTTAGTCCAAACACTGACAAAGCTGAATATCCTACAGTCTTAACACTGTTTCTGAACAAAGTGTAGTCTTAACACTGACAGATCTGAACATTGTGTAGTGTTACATTGATATATCTGAACGCTCTACAGTCTAAACACTGTCAGATCTGAACACTGTATAGCTTTAACACTGACTGTTTTGAATACTGTGCAGTCTGAACCCTGACTGACCTGAACACTGTGTGCTCCTGCACTCACAGATCTGAACACTTTGTAGCTATAACACTGACAGATTAGAACACCGACAGATCTGAAAGCTGTATAGCCTTAACACTTTTGACAGAGCTGTACAATGTGTGGTCTTAACATTGACAGATCTGAACACTGTGTAGTCTTATCACTGACATATCTGAAAACTGTGTAGTCTTAACACTGACGAAGCTGAATAATATGTGGTCTTAACATT
Source organism: Panulirus homarus (assembly GCA_032361405.1). Classification (NCBI taxonomy): domain Eukaryota; kingdom Metazoa; phylum Arthropoda; class Malacostraca; order Decapoda; family Palinuridae; genus Panulirus; species Panulirus homarus. Next base: position 20,783 of record JAUUEF010530259.1, read on the forward strand.
GACAGATTTGAACAGCGTGTAGTCTTAATACTCAAAGAACTGAACACTGTGTAGTTTTAACATTGACTGACCTGAACACTGTGTAGTCTTATCACTCACAGATCTGAACACTTTGTTGTTATAACACTGACAGATTTGAGAACTGTGTAGTCTTAACACTAACGGAGCTGAACACTTTGTAGTCTTAACACTAACGGAGCTGAACACTGTATAGTCTTAACACTAACGGAGCTAAACACTGTGTAGTCTAAACAGCGGCAGATCTGAACACGGTAGTTTTAATACTGATCTGAACACTGTCTAGTCTTAACAGTGACTTTTCTGAACATTGTGTAGTCTTAACTCTGACTGACCTGAACATTCTGTAGTCTAAACACTAACAAATCTGAACACCCTATAGTATTATCTCTGTTCTGAAAACTGTATGGTTTTAACACTAAGAGATCTGAACACTGTGGAGTGTTGACACTGACAGATCTGAACGCTGTGTACTCTAAACACTGTCAGATGTGAACACAGCATAGTCTTAAAACTGACTGTCTTGAACACTATGTAGTCTTAACACTGACAGATTTGAACACTGTGTAGTAACACTGACCAATTTGAACACTGTGTAGTCTTAACACTGACTTATCTGAACGCTGCACAGTCTTTACACTGAGCTGAACAATGTGTACTAAAACACTGACAGACCAGAACACTGTGTGGTCATAACACTGACTGATTTGAAAACTGTGTAGTCTTAACACAGACAGATCTGAACGCTGTGTAGTCTTAACACTGACTGATTTGAACACTGTAGTATTAACACAGATAGATCTCAACATTGTAGTTTCAAAACTACTGATGTGAACACTGTAATTTTAACACTGACATCTGAACGATGCGTAGTCTTAATACTGGCAGATTTGAACACCGTGTCCTCTTAACACTGACAGAAGTGAAAACTGTGTAGTCTTAACACTGATTGAACTGAAACTGTGTGGTCTTAACACTAAAAGAGCTGAACACTGTATAGTCTTAACACCGACATATCTGAAAACTGTGTAGTATTAAAACTGACTGATCTGAATAATGCGTAGTCTTGCCACTGACAGATCTGAACATTGTATAGTCTTAACACTGCCGGATCAGATCACTCTGTAACCTTTACACTGACAAATCAGAACAGTGTGTAGATTTAACAATGACGGAGCTGAACACCGTGGTCTTAACACTGACAGAGCTGAACACTGTGTATTCTTAACACCGACATATCTGAACACTGTGTAGTCTTAACACTGACTGATCTGAACACCGTGTAGTCTTAACACTAATTGGTTTGAACTTTGGAGTCATAACACTGACTGCTCTGAACAATGCGTAGTCTTGACACTAACAGATCTGAACACTGCATAGTCTTAACACTGACAGATCTGAACAATGTGTAGTCTTAACACTGACAGAGATGAATACCGCGTACTGTTAACACTGACAGACCCGAACAGTGTATTCTTAGCACTGCCAGAACTGAACACGGTGTAGTCTTAATATTGACAGAGCTGAACACTGTGCAGTCTTAACACTGGCAGATCAGAATACAATGTAGTCTTAACACTGACATATCTGATCTCTTTATAGTGTTAACATTGACTTATCTGAAGACTGTGTAGTCTTAACACTAAGAGATGAACACTGTGTGGTTTTAACACTGATAGCTGAACACTGTGTAGTCTTAACACTGACTGATCTACACACTTTGTAGTCTTAACACTAATTGGTTTAAACTTTGGAGTCATAACACTGACTGCTCTGAACAATGCGTAGTCTTAACACTAACAGATCTAAACACTGTATAGTCTTAACACTGACAAATGTAAACACTGTCCAGTCTTAACACTGACAAATGTCGACACTTTGTAGTCTTAACACTGACAGAGTTGATCACTGTGTACTGTTATCACTGACGGAGAACACGGTGAACATGGTGGTTTTAACAATGACAAAGCTGAACAATGTGTTCTCAACACTGACAGATCTGAACATAGTGTAGTTCTAACACTGACATATCTGACCTCTTTGTGATGTTAACACTAACTGATCTGAAGACAGTGCAGTCTTAACACTGAGAGATGAACACTGTAGTTTAACACTAACAGAGCTGAACAGTGTGTACTTATAACACTGATAGTTGAACAATGTGTAGTCTTAAGACTGACAGATCTGAACACTGTGTAGTTTCAACACTGACTGATGTGAAAACTTTGAAGCTTTATTACTGACAGATCTGATCACCGTGTAGTCTTAATCCGCACACCGTGTCCTCTTAAAACTAACAGAAGTGAACACTGTGTAGTCTTAACACTGAGAGAGCTGATACTGTAAGGTCTTAACAGTAACAGAACTGAACACTGTGTAGTCTTAACACTCAAAGAGCTGAACACTGTGTAGTCTTAACACTGATCTGAACATTGCGTAGTCTTAACACTGACAGATCTGAACACTGTGTAGTGTTAACACTGGCAGATCTGAACACTGTGTCGTCTTAACACGATCGGGTTTCAACACAATGTGGTCTTCACACTGGTAGGTTTCTGGTATCGCCAGATATACTACAATCGTTTCAGGCATCATGAACAGACCGACGAAGTGTATTCCCGGGTCTGCCTTGTTGACATACGAGTTTCTCCAGGAGACTTGTACCCTAATCGTTTCACCAGGACCGGAAAACATGGGAAAGGTCCAGAACGATGGAAAAAAATGACTAGACATAAACATCATCGGAAGGTTCCCATCAACACAGCAGCTGTGGCTATCACGAGACATGGCTCTCCTCCATGTCTTACAAACTGTAACTACCATGCCATCCACACACCAGAGACTGTACCTACCACGTCACCTACACACCAGAGACTGTACCTACCACGTCCCCCACACAATAGAGGCTGTAACTACCACGTCCCAACACACCAGAGGCTGTAATTACCACGTCCCCCACACACCAGAGGCTGTAACTACCACTCACCCACACACCGGAGACTGTAGCTACCACATCGCCTACATACCAGAGGCTAACTACCACGACAACCACACATCAGAGACTGTAACTACCACACCATCCACATACATGAGACTGTAACTACCACGTCACCCACACACCAGAGACTATAGCGGCCACGTCACCCATAGTTCTGCTGCACATTAACCCACCTCACTGTGGTTGCACAGTACACACACAGTATTGTAGGTAAAACCCAAGTTATGATCCCTTCTCTACCCCTCACTGTTAAGATTGGCTTCAGTACCACGTCTTCATCTACGTAGATTAAACTCCCCGTAGACCATCAGGTCTTCTGTCATCAGTCCTTCCTATGATCTGCCTTCCATCTGATACCTCGTCACAGATTCATCATTTCATCTATTGTGTTTCTTTCACGTGCTCTGATATACTGTCCTCCAGCAGATTACCCAGTCAGAGACCACCGTCAGGTATTCTGTTACTTGGCTTTCCCAAGTCCATGTCCTGGTACCAACGGTTTATACCGAAGAGGGTAACTTCTGACGTCCAGTAAATGACTGAATGACCTTTAATAGCTTGTAGTTAACCCTTAATGACCAACAGGTGACCTACTGTTAATATCTAATAACAATTTGTGGTGTGCAGGTGTGTTCATTAACACAAGGCATGTAAGAGGAAAATGAGAGGCTACACGTTCATGTGAACAAATGAACGTCTTAAACAATAATGCGTAAAGGAACAAGTGTGGTTACATTTTCTCTGACCCCCTACCCTCCTCCCACAAACACACACACACACACACACACACACAGTGACGCGGCTCAAGCAAGTTGCAGGCCTCCCCTTCTCTCTCACACACACACACACACATGGGTAAGGCAGTAAGAAAAACCAAGTACCTGGTGTAAGGGAGTGACACTTGATAACTGCTGAAGTGCTGGCTCACTGCGTAGCGATCACTAACCTTTGTAATAACACCCAGACTGGTAGTAGCACTAACATACACCACTGGTCGGTGGCCCATGCCTACCACCTGGGAGACAATGTTTACACCAGCACCGACCTGGAAAATAAGTCACATCAAATATTCAGCGTCACAGTGTTCATCATGTACGAGATACACATAGCTGTGGGTACTGTGATTAATGCAGAGTCAGAGAATAATGGTTTTATAGATATATTGTTGATCACGTATTGTGATAGTTACCTTCACACGTCAGAGGTAAGATGCCTAGATACGGAATTATGATAAATATCAAGATCAAATCTATAAACTAAATGGATACATCAACTAAATGAATTAATCAAATTTATTATCATATAAAACTACCATCAGTATTGTATGTTACGTGAGGAAGACGTAAATAAACAAACTCCCAATATAAGCCTATTATGACCCCTATTCTAACACCTAAGGAGTTTAACAAAGGTTAGGAACTCTTGAATTACTTGATATTTTCTGTGATAAATCAATTACCATTTTTCATTTTAGTTGCGTTTAGCACCGCTAGAGTAACCTGCATGTTTATTACTCGACGCTGCGCTGAACTTGATACAAGAAGAAGTGTGGGGATGTCACACCCTCCTGGTATATATCATCCAGGACAAGAATATTGTCAGAATGTCAGACGTAGACATAATGAAGGACGCTATGGTTGTGTCCGGCTCAGGAAGTGTTCGTTAGAGATGACGTTAGAGAAGATATAGTGTACAGTTGTGGGAGGCTGCCAGGCTCAATCAAGTGTGGTAGGGATCATTATGTGTGTCAGGTTATCTTGACATCTTGACTCAAATTATATTCATCATTCGTTGTGTTGTGTACACTTTAAGTTCCACCTGTACATTCATCGTCGTTTCTTTAATCATGATCATGAAATCATCTGCATATATATGCAGGTGAGAGTCCAGTTCTGTATCCAGCCCTTCTGACAAATTAGTCTTAGATCAAAACAATTGTTACAAGACCGAGGCCTTACCGTATCTCGTCTCATAACCTCAGGTCATTCTAACAATATGCCACTACCATGCAGCCTCTGTTCTCTTCCTCCAGGATGCACATCTGTCTGGGGAACGAGTATTCCCCTCAGGCCTTGTTGAAAACCCAGCTTCTTTACCAGCCTAGTATGTGGGTGTAGGAGAGTCAAGCGGCTGCTGACGGACCCGGAACGCACAGTTCACTCATCCATCTCTCTTACCTAAACCGGAACTTACTGGTTCATAGACGTCTACGAGATATCTCGTGAGTGATCTCCCTTCTCTGTTATCCTGGTGTTTGTCACTTAAGTAGTCTTCCGATGCAAGTGATCTTTCCCAGTATTGGGCAGACGACACTCGTCAGCGAGACAGGTCTGTAAATTCAGGGCAATTTATCGAGCTTCTTTCGTTCTTAAAGAGAAGTACGACGGTTGCGTTCTTCCGCTCCCGTGACACTTCATTCTTTCCAGTGATGAGCCATATTCCATGCCTCGTGTCGAGTGTTTCTGTACACGTTTTTCAGGACATAGGGAGAGATTTCTTAAGGATCATGTTCCTGGTGTTGGTCAAGATCCTTTCGTAGTCTGCTTCTATCACTCTTAACCTTTTCGATGTTTTCATCTCCCTCTCCCTCCTCCTATCTTACTGGTATTGGGATGATAGTGTCCTTCACTGGGGGTCACATTTTGAGCTTAATTCCCCGAATACATCATGTGGTCATCATCTAAAGTTTCTTCTTCTGAATGTTGAAGTTTGATGAACAATTGTATTATCAACTCTTCACTCCTGATGAATTACTGGAGAGTTGTCACCTACCACCAGACAGGCCATCTGCTGCGTTCATATCCATACCTTCAGTCAGAACCTCACACTACACAGACTGAATTCTTGGCCACACTGAGATCGGGACGAGGCGACGTTGCTTTTCAGCCTCTTTTAATGCCTCTTATTTTCGCTTTTTGACTGTTTTATACTTTTATGACACTCCTCCCTTGGGCTGTTGGCTCTGATGTACACACAGTAAAAAATTGTCTTACCTGAGAGTTCGATGAATTTCGAAACGATCACTACGGCTCGCGTTGTCTTGCTAAGGTGAGTGAACGTGATTGGGAGACACGTTTCCTAATAATTATGATCACTTCACTGTACATCTATTTTCATCTAAATATAGAATCAATATAACTATCATTACAAATGACGGGAAATGCTGCTTAGCAACAGCTATATTATGATATGAAAAGCAGAGCTACCAATGTGAGTCCAGACCAATGGGCATATCTGAAAATGCTTCGTCCGTCGTGTCATATTATTTCACACAATACTGGTAAGATTTTTTTTTTTTTTCTATCGTGTGTAGACCCCAATGAATTCTATACCGTCAGCAATTTTCTAGCTCTGTATTCTTATTTGACAGAGTTTAGTCGAAAGCAGTTCGATTTATAAACTCTTCCAAATTGACCCGCTTGTCTTACATCGCAAAGTTGGTTCACTTCTCTTCTGTTGGTATAACTTTGGTTTTTGCTCCCGAGAGCTGGCTGCTTGTGTGCCCCCACCACAAGCTAGACCTCACAATACTCGGCAAGCTGCTGCGTCACATGATTACTGTGTGGCCGTTGGCAACCCAAGGGTGGGCCATTTTGATAACTATTTCTTTCCCTCCACCTCAAAGCTTTGGAACTCCCTACCCTCTCTTGTTTTTCCCAATAACTACGTCCTGGTACATTATATAAAGACAAAAGACAGGTTTTTCACTTTCTTCAAAATTCGTAAATACTTTACCTTGTCTGCTCTTTTTCCCTTTCATTAACTTCGCTGTATCTTAGTTAAGGCCCAGCCTTGATGTGGACTTTTGTCCTTGACGAGAGCCTCCAAACGTTGAAAAAAGGAAAAAAGAAATACACTTCAGATATCAAAGCCGAGAATTTGAAGATTCTACAGAACAAAATTAATATCTGTTGCTCAGATACTGTACAGAGAAGAGAAGTGCCCACTGACTGGTAAGGTTACTATCATGTTGTGTTACAAATTCTTTAACATCATCAAGGAAGCTGGCGTCTTCTGGACAGATGGACTGTAAATTAGGGTTGCGTCCGTATTGACTTAAACTGACGTAAACCACATTAAACGATTTATTTCTATTACTAAATTATACAGTAACATGCAAATTTTAAATTCATATTGTTTTCTCTTATGTAAAGGTTAGGTTAGGTTAGGTTAGGTTAGGTTGGGTTAGGTTAGGTTAGGTTATGGTGGCATAGGTTAGGTTAATTAGGTTGGGTTATGGTTGCATAGGTTAGGTTATGGTGGCATAGATTAGGTTAGGTTAGGTTATGGTGGCATAGGTTAAGTCAAGTTAGGTTATGGTGGCATAGATTAGGTTAGGTTAGGTTATGGTGGCATAGGTTAGGTTAGATTAGGTTATGGTGGCATAGGTCAATTTAATCTTTTGTGTTGTTTCCCATCGAATTTCTTCCACTAACTTCGTATTGGTAAAAAATATCCGAAATAACAATACACATGTTAGAAACAGTTACGCTGAATAAAAGATATCATTTTATGTAATTTTCTTTCATAAAAGTTAAAAAAAAAAAATGATTTTGTGATATTTTTTGACCTTGGAAATATATGAGTAACTTTTATTTCGTTCGATCAATGAAATACATTGTGTATTTTCGCCATTACGTCACATGAAATACTTCCTTTGCTAGCTGCCGATCCTCTACTTGAGGTACTGACATAAAGTAAGCCATTGCACATTTATATATGATGATTATGAACAATCAAACATAGGATTCATATGTTCGTAAAGCCTGTATTAAGGAAGCATCTCATGAATCTTTGTACTGTTATCATTGTGAGTCTCTGTGCACACATAAATCATCATTGAGGTTGATGCGGAAATGGCTTAGTGTTCACATAGATCCCTTTCAACAGAAGAGAGGGAGGGGAAAGATTTTCGCTTGCACGACAAAGCATGAAAACAGGCAAACGACCAATATTAGATTTCGAACTGTACCGAAAAACGTGTCGATAACAATTCAAATCCTGTTTAATAAAAGGTGATTATTTCAGTCCATCATTACAAGGAGGACCAGGAACAAGAAGCAATGGAAGGGGAGGAGAGAAATCCTGCTGAAACGCACATTGTATGTTTGAAAAGTATCGACTTTAAACGTTCCGAACACCGACGAAGCAAGCGATGGTGGGGGTGGTCAACCGTGACGTCACTGCCTCTCAGGACTCCGGCGTGTGAAGACCCACACGTCAGGCAAGCCAGCAGGACGCGTATTTTCAGTCATTGTAGTTTAGTCCAGTGCAGCAACAGGCCTCTCTTATTGTGGACCTTCACCTCACGGTAGTGTGGAAAAGATCCTTAGTTCTTCTTGTGTCTGACATGTGTAAAGATTTCGTTGTCTCGTGCGTGATTCATCAGCTGTGTAACTAGAAAGTTGGATCAGTACCTCGACTTTCTTCAGAAAGGCAAGTTACTTGTTTGAATTCTTATTGTTCCATTTTTCTTTTGTTCCATCTTTTTTCTAAATTATTTTTGCGTGTTTTTAGTTGTATTGATTTTTGTTTTCAATGTCATAACCAGAAATCATGAAGTTGAACATTACCGAAGAAAATTCTACAAAAATTGTGCTGATTAGTTGGAAGTGTTAACTACCGTTTTGCAATCCATACGTCTCATGGGTTCGAATCCTGGTTGCAGCAGTTTGTCCAGCATTCATCCACCTTTGGCGTGGTCAATAAAATGGGCTCTTGGTTCAGGCTAGATTATATATATATATATATATATATATATATATATATATATACTAGAAACCCTCCCCTCCTTGTATTTTAACTTTCTAAAAGGGGAAACAGAAGAAGGAGT
>JAUUEF010530260.1:0-18033 GCA_032361405.1 Panulirus homarus
AACCCGTTACCCGAATTTCATATAATCATGAACAGGGCCACAATATTCCTACTACGGTACAAATATGTAATTAATATCCGAATGCTACTACAGTTGACCTAGTCGTTTGTGCTACTGTTGTTTAACAACTCAGCGAACAAATTTCTCTTCCGTATTTTGAAGTAACGATACCAAATGTCTAAATCAGAGTACGATTTCAAGTTTCTATGTCCATATACTGTTAACTATCAATAACTGCCAATTGCCAGCGAAAAGGTGAACCAGTTTAAGTATCTATATTCTTTAGACGAGTTAATTCTAATAGTTCTTATACGAATCGACTACCAATTTCACTTATGGTCATCACCTGTGATGAAAGAAAGAAAAAAATGAATGGATTCTTTGAAATGTGTTTCTGAGAAACCATTGTCCCGTCCTGCCGGATGCCAGGTGTCGCCTGACGCCCAAAATTTCCTACTACGTGACGTTGCAAGCACATTTTTTTTTTTTGTTTTTCTTGCGGTTCGTTTAAAGGTTTCTCTGAAAACATTTATGATTTAACATAAGTCTCAATGAAACTGTAGTTATACCCTGTTGAAGTAAGTTCGTGTATTAACTACTCTAAAAGCTTCGAAAATATAAAATTCAAGATTGAGAGAGCTTTTCCGCTAAGCTTAAGTACCGCGAATCTCCCAACACCTTCAAAGGTACTTAAAGACCTTTAGCATCTATTGTTTTCGTTGTCCATCCTACAGTCAGCAGAGAATGGACTACTACTACTACTACTACTACACACACACACTGCCTTAGATTGACTGTGAAACCCATCGCCAAGGAAATGGCTTCATCGGAACGTCCTTCACTATAGAACAGATAGTCCCGTCTAAGACCTGGCGAATTTAAAAAAAAAAAAAAAAAAAAAAATAATCTTATAGAGAATTATTATGGCTGAGTCTCTTCTCTTGACAATAAACTTCTGAATATTGAATATCATGCTGTATAACGATTAGGTATTCATGTTTGGAATACATACTAATTATGAGCATTAAATAAACAAAAAAAAAATTTCATGAAATGAGTTATACAAAAAAAAGAGATAGATACCAAAAATGTCCAAGTTAAATCAATTCAAACTACATGTCATTAGTTTCCATGTAAATAAGGGGTTACAGACTGCAGGCTAAATATACATGAAAGAACACTAAAAAGGTTAAAGTCAACAATGGAAATAATGAGCAAAGTAATATTCAAAATGTTATTTAAAAATTGAAAATATACAATACTTACATAAAATAAGAAACAGCTATCTGTCTGTCTGTCGCATCCTCACTTCAGGAGTATGGGATGTGCTTGGTAAGGTTTCTTATATATTTTTTTCTAAATACATACAAATATCTATTAGCACTGTAGATAGGTTCCTGATCAAAGAGCTCTAACCAGGGTTTCATTGGGATGCTGGTAACAACATACACGATGACTGTTCACATGATAAATATTTTGAAACAACTTATAAATACTAACAATAATTCTTAATGGTAAAAAAGAAAAATTAATAATTGTCTTTAATCACATCAACATGAGATAACCACTGTCTGTGCTTATCTCACATCCAAACTGTTGCTTTTCATCGAAAGCTTAACCACATTACCAATACTAACACTAAATACTTAGGCAAAGGTTCTGAAAGGAACATGTCGGCACAAATGTAGAATTAAAGAGTAGCAATTGATGTCTTTACATTGTGGATCCTGACAGAGAACTGATGCAGTACTAAAGGAAAAACTATCACAGACATCAGATTAAAAATAAATCTTACTGACACACCAAAGGAATGCATTAGAGTTGGAGATAATGTTCTGACAACCCAAATCATCACCACATCAAGTAAATTTTCATGCTTTGGTCATGATCCAAACTACATCAACGAGTCACGTTTTCAAACAGTTTCATCAATGTATTTATGTCCATTCCTCAGCAGGAACTACACATCAAAATATATAACTTAGCAACAGGTAATGTTCTTCATTGTAAACTTGTGGACCTTTTTACTAAAAGGCAGCCAGGGATGTTGTCAATATTCAACATGGTGTGTGAAGAACAAGTCAGTTTGTTTTCTACAGCTCCATTACTGAGTACTTGGGGGTGATGTCACCTTACACAAATGATCACAGCATGAATGCATTTGTCTAAAAACAATAAACTTGGCAACAGGAATAGTCATATGCAATAAAAAATGCACATATAACTGTACAGCAGTGGCCAGCTTTAGTTATGACTGCAGGATCTTGATAAAACTAGAAAGTGTGGCATACAAAAAGTTGGTCACTAGCTTCTCACTGTGGTGATTAATTGTCTCACACACATCAGCAGTTGCTCTTGGATGTATTCCACAGTACTAATCACTGTCACTGTCAAATACAGCACCTTTGCGAACTCCACGAGATACCATAGTCTGGTTATTCCGGAAGAAGGAATTCATCATGGTGGCTTCGTTTTTGGACTGGAGATAGGACATTTGCATGAATCAGTAAGTACACCAGAATGATTACTGTGATCCTCTTTAAACTGAAAAATTTCATGGAAAACATAAATTCTGTCTCTAAACTGAAGCATTTATATCAAACCTAAAAAGCTGACTTTGAAAGTTTTTCTAGAAGAAAACCTAAAATGTAGTTTAAGTTTCCATGCAGGCAGTGTTGGTAAATAAAGGAGACAAGTACAATAAGATGTGTAGTAAGAATGCACAATTAAACTATTTTCATCAAAGTTAAGTCTAAAGGACTACAAACATAATACTTTCATTGGATGGGCTCTCCCTTCATGACCACAAACTATCCATGACTTCCATCTCTTTTGTATGTTTGACTCTCATTACCAGACTGCTAAACTCAAGATGAGTATGGAAAAACAGCCACCTTGACATAACCTTCAATTATCCTAACAGATCAAGATTACTAAAACAATACCTTAGAAATTTACTCTAGGATATAAAACCCTCACAAAAAGATAAGCTCATCATAAGGGCTCTATAAATAAAGCTATTGTATTAGTTTAACCACTTCCAAATCTTTATACTGGCTTTACTGCAAAGTGTTTCTAAAGGCAGCAGCACTAGCACAATCTTCCCAAATACTGTATTTAGGTTGCCACACATCTTCATGCACAACCTTCTAAATCTACTTTCCTGAATACATTCATAATCTAGATATGAGTCAGCAACTTTACATTTCTACAAGAAAACCCTATAATTTTGAATATCATCCACAATCTAATTCTTCAGTGTCTGCCTTTAGATTCTTTCCCTGGAGCAAGCAGTTCCAGTACCAATACAACCATTCAATTAGTATTGTGTACGTTCAGATGTATCCCATGTTCAAGTGCTGCCCTGTAAAACTGCTTAATTCCATAAGTGAAAAATAGGAATGTTTATGTAATTCATATTAGGTAAATTATGTTATTCCCTATCAGATAGTGCAGCAGCATTTGTATTACTGTACGTACAATGACCACAATTCCTTGAAGCTCCTTTCATCTGTTCTTGTCATATTCATAGCTAGGTGGCACATTCCAGTTAAGTCACTTCATGGTTCACAATGTCAGTAAGGTTAATTTATTTCTGTTACTGATATTAAATCACCTCTTGATTTACTGTAGGTATCTTAAGAATATAACATCAAAAATGCTGTGAACAAAATTCAACAAATACTGTAACAGTATAACATTCGCTGCTGCTGTAGATAAAAAAAGAAAAAGAAAAAAAACTATCAAAGCCTTTCATATATAAAAAATCTAGAGTCAAAAGTATCAATATCACTTCATATTACCAGCACAATTCCACCATCACACACAAACACACACAAAGAATACAAGGGATCCCTCTCCCACCTGCGTGAGCATGCACATGGTGCCAACATGTTCACAAAAGCAATGTTAAAGTTCAGCAGGCTTCAATTATATGTAATGAAAATTAATTTTGGTATCAATAGGATGGCTATCCTACAAGCTGACCAAGGCTTGGAAGGAAAAAGAAATGCGCTTTCTTCTGGTGCAAAAATAAATGATATATCATTAGGTATAAAACTGCTGTGTGCTGAAAATTCAGATTTTCCACTGTTAAGTACAAGCAACTGGCAAAATGGGATCAATGTATAATTGATATGAAGAATGCCTGAATTAATGAAAACACCATGATTTCAAATTTCTAGATGTGTCCTTAGTTACTGTGGTCCTTTCATTAAGACTAACTTAAGCTACTGGAATCTGTTCCAACTGTATCTTTTCCTACCAACAATGACAAGACAAAGTCCTCATCTAATAGCCTCCTTCATCTCTAAAACTTACAGTTAATACCATTCACAAGAACAAGGTAATTTCCTGCAGCATACCCCCAGCTATCATTTACTATTAATGCTTGGACTACTATGAATTTACCACAAACTATCCCATGTTGCTAACATGGCTTAGTAAGATTAATTCAAGTCTATCTTCGCTTAATTATTTACTGGCAATACTAAAAACAAAGCCAGGAAACTTTAGTGCAGCCTGGCCTTACTATATTACTTTAAAGCACAACAGTAAAATTGCAACAAGAAACCAGTTTAACTTACCAAGAGCCCCAGTCCATCCTACTACTAACAAAGACTAAGAAGAATCTGTTTACTTCTCCATTTCCCGTCTATGCTACTTACTACTACAAGCAACAAGAAACTTAAACTTACTGCGGCCCGTCCTCTGCCTCGACTCCCTTGGCCCCTGCTCCCTCGTGCAGACAGCTTTGGAGACCCATCACTAGAACACAGTTCAGTCAGTAAATTTTTCTTCTTTTTGGCAGAGTGAAAACAAGAATTTTTCCTAAAACAGTTTTTTCCATTTACATGCAGTGGACCTCCCAAGAATAGAGTTTGGAAACAAATGGAGAAATAAGTCCCACAAACAACACAGATGAAACAAACAATACAATTATGTCTGACAGTCTGTGAAAACAGCTGTAATATATGATTACTGTTATAATGTGTTATACCAGTCTTCCCCAGTCAGTTAGTGGCAAGCTATTTTAATGTAGCACACCTTTATCTACATTAGATAACCTTTTCTAAATCACAGCATGGTAGCAAATCTTCCAAACATTTGGTTGCTGACTATCTACACACCTTCAAGTTATAAGGATAAAACACAAATGCTCCAGGTATCTTCAGTAATTCTTAATGTTCGTTTGGACAGCACATAAGCAATACAAGAGTTCTTTGCTTGCATGAAGGAAACAACTGTAGCAAGAATGAAAGTTGCATCAGTAAGCACACATACCAAAGGTAAATGAAAATACTGAGATAAGTTATAAAAAAAGAGACTAAAACAAGATAAGGAAATGAGAGAAGGCACTGGCACACTGACTGTTTAGTCTGAGGACCATCACAAGGCAAAAGAGGCAAGCCCTTATTCAAAGTCACTTGGGCCATGTGGTCATTCACATTTGCTAGTAGAGAATGAAGCAATATCAAAAACTGTTGTGCAAAATATCAGGGAATGCTTAATATGATTAAACAGTATCTGAAATGAGGATGGAGCTTTCCTTTATAAGTCACAACTCAATAAAGCAACATTTTTGATATTTCAAGCAGAGTAATTACCTCTCATTTGGCTTTAAAACTATTCATGGTGTAACACTAGCATTAATAATAACCAAACCAAAATATTCTAATACCTCGAAAGCAGGAGAGGTGTTTTACTTGATGACCCACGACTAGCAGTAACAGAAGTATTGGCAGCAGCTCTAGACCCTCTGCTATTTCTTCCCCTGCCACCTCGAGATCCTCGTCCCCTGGAAGGAAATGTTAAAATGAAAAATAAGAAAAATATTTGTGCTATACATGTTGCTTCTGAACTTTAAACAAAAGGATCTCAACCAGAATCATTCACGTCTACAATTTTGAGTGTATGCACGTAAATGCGGATATTTTGGCAAATAATGCATATGCACAAGTTCACATAAAGTCATATTAAAGAATTCTTGGCTCTTAGGTTAGGGAAGAATTCAGGGCCTTTCTTATTTCTTATATTTGGGGCTGGTGAAAAACAAAGGCAGAGACATAGATACACAATTCCTGACAATTAAATCAAAACAATAATTCTGTTGGCTCTTTGATTACAAATACCCTTTACCTTCATACATGTTGCTCTTTCCCAAGGAGCAAGGCAGCACCAGGAACAGACGAAAAAATGGTTTAATTTGCTCACATCCACTCCCTATCTACCATATTTAATGCATCAAAACCAGGGCCCCCTATCCACAATAAGGCACCACATTGCTCCACTTTGCTCTATCTTTTCCATGTCTTACACCCTCCTGCATGTTCAGACCCTGAACCTTTCATGGCATCTTTTATTCCATCATTCCACCTCCTCCTTGGTACCCCAGTTTTCCTTGTTCCTCCACTTCTGACATATATACCCTCTTAGTCATCATTTCCTCAATCATCCTCTCTCTAAGTTCAAATTTCTCAATCTTCTACTTAAGTCCAAACCATTTTTAGCTCTCTCACATGTACTCCTCTTACTACCAAACCTCTCTCACACCATGCCATTAAATCAACCCTCCTTACACCACATATTGTCCTCATGCATTTCTTCTCCAATGCACTCCATCTATCCTTCACATTTCATGTAAAGGCTCATGCCTCACATCCCATATAACAGTGACAGGATTGCTATACCAAACATACCCATCTATGTCCTTAAAGACAATGAACTCTGTCCACACATTCTCTAATACACCCAAAATCTTCCCTCCCTTACCAGCTCTTACCTGGAACCACTCACCCTCCTATCTCCATCATCGCACACACACCTTACTCACTTGATAAAAACTCCTCTTTGCTTATAACATGAGCCACCTTCCAGAAAGTATCTCAGTCATGTGCTTTCTTCAGATCCATGCCCTATACAAACCCTTATGTGCCTCAAAGTATTTCTCACATATATTCTTCTGAACAAACACCTGACCCACACATCCTCTACTACTCCTGAAACCACGTCCCTCAATCACCCATCCATACAACTTACTAAGTACACCCAACAAACTAATACCTCTGAAATTCCAACAGTCACCTTCATTCACCTTGCTTTTATACAACGGCACTATTAATGCATTCTGCCAAACTTTAGGTACATACACTGAAAATACTACCAACCAATCAACAACACAGTCACCACTTTTCTTAAGAAATTAAACTGAAATACCATCCGTTTCTTGAATGTGTTTGATGATAGAGTGGCAGATGTAGGTCAGGTGAGGGTATGCGTAGTGGATAGAAGTTTGGTAAAAACAAAAAAGGTGGTGAAAGCCTTACAATAGATGAAATGTGGCAAGGTGAGTGGGGAGGAAAAATACTTGTGTCCACCTCCAAATGCCCCCTACTTTGACAGACCTAACTGCACCACAATGCATGAGGAATAACTGGATAGGATGAAATGGAATAATTCTTTACAAGAGAGTTCAAATAAGAATGGAGACTAAAGTCTCATGGGAAAATCAAGATTATGTGTAGAAAGTGGGAAAAGAGAGGAAGCAGAGTAAAAATACAATAATTTTCCTCCACATAGAGCAAAGTCATTTTCAACACTGGAATACTGGAAAAACATTGATAGAACTAATGAAAAATATAATTATGAGAATGAAGAACCACAAGGTATGGTAAGCACATTACCTTGTAGGCGGTGGTGCACTATCACTGTCATCATTAAAGTCACTCATTTCATCGTCATTTTCTGTGCTGACTCTTGTCTTCACTCTGCTGGGATTACTTAGTGTAGCTATGGCCTGTAATGATGATCAGACATGATGTTAGAAGGAAGGGACAGTACTATCATTATTTCAAATCTATTATCATAAGACAGTTAAACAACACCACAGATGGTAACTGATTTTCTATGATATGTAAGAGGTATCAATTAACAAAAAAATTTTCTCGAGTTCAATCTTAGGAACAAGAAAACATGGCAACATGAAAAGCTAAAAAGACAAAAAGCTTTCAAATTACCATGCCAAACTCAATACCCACTGACGTGATACATTCCAAGACACAAAAGCCTTCTTATTCATGCATTCCTGATCTAATCCCAAAAGAATTACACCACATACTATATCCAATAAGAAACCTTGGCTAGGCACACCAAGAAACAATACATACCTCCTCCTCTTCCTCTTTTGCATTATTCCGAGCCATCCTTTCCTGCCGGTACTTGATAATGTCCTCCTGAACATCATCCTCATTGAAATCTTTTTCCAGAGATAATATGAATTTGTGTGTTTTTCCTATCTGGTGCCTGTGAGGAAAACATTACGAGTAAAGATATGATATGTAAAAAGCAATGATATACATATATCATGAGAGGTAGATGATGTGTGGATCAGGTACTTACCTTGAAGAATTTGTACGAGAAATCAAACGAGAGACCTGTGCGTGGTATTTATGGATGTGGAGTAATAACAGAGAAGTCTTGTGATAGGTGCTGTCAATGAATTGGGTAAATGGAAAATTGTTTATGAAGTGAGGACTAAGTACAAGGAAAGCAGCGTCTGAGTTGAGTAGAGACAAGGATGAAGGATTTTTTGTAAATGTGGGTCTGCATCAAGAAAATGGATGGAGTGGTGAGGGAGGTGTAGGCAAGGGTCTTAGACAGAGAGGCAGAACTATGGCATACTGAGAACCTACCTACTTATGAGTACTTACGATAAAACTTTGCCATCATGGGATGGCTTGCGCATGGCACTCAACAAGTTAAATACCTGTTGGATAATGTTGTTTCTGTCAGTCAGTACTACTCATCATATCTTACCTGATGTATAATGCTGTTTTTCTTAGCGGCCACTCCTCTGGTGCAATTATCAATTGACATTCATTTGGTACTGTCTTCAACAAGTGTATAGTCTTCCTCTGAATGTCTCTGTTGTCACTCCATGCACATTTCCTCATCTCCAGATACTGCATTAAATGAGCATCCCAGCTTCCTTGCTGGGCATTCTTATATTTCAATCTAGTACCTCTTTAATATATCTCCAAATATTACATTTGACTTGTTGATTCTATATCTGCATTGCTAAACTGCCTTCAGGTTTAGGATGCTGTTCTTTATATCTTCTATTTGCTGCAAGGCATATATTAGAATATATGGTTATCAAGTGGTCACTTTACTGCATTTGTTTTTGAGGGATTTTCTGAGTACTTGCATTCCAGAAATATCAACTCTTGAAAGACTGTCACAAAGCCTTGTTGGAAGGTTCCCACTGGCAGAAAAGATACTCAACTGATTAAATACCCAGGTAATTTCAAGCAATCTTATATATTATTCAAACTGTGGGAAACTTACTCAAAGATTGTTTTGAGTGCATCTTTATCATCTTTCTCCACATACGAATGCACAGCACTTGCCAGTCCACGCTCAGTCAACAAGCACATCTGCTGAGTCTGCTCCTCCAGGCAACTGAAGTACTGTTCCACACGATCTTCAATACGAATCTCTGTTACCTGTTGGCCAAAGAGGCAAATTTTACCATGACTGTAAAAACAACCTAACTAAACAAAAGATTACATGCAATGCCCTATAAAATGTTACTTTGATTATTACCTATCTCCTTAATTTTCTAATATTTCATTACATCCACTCAATACCTCTGCCATTTACCACTATTCACAAATGTTTAATCATCAGTTTCCTTTTTGTCACTGTCCATACTTCAATTCTCTATTCTCATATCCATTCCAGTTTCAGTTTACTCATTAAATATTTCTGGTGAATTTTTCAACCATATCTACCTACTTATCTGTTATTTTTGTCCATCTTACCATTTACTTGGAAGGGGCAAATGAACACAGCCTTATCAATAATTAAAGCAAATGCTCTATTTTGCTTAGTGTGATGAAATGAACAAGTATTTCACACAATATCAGTGCTTCATAAACATTCAGTATGCATATTAAGCTGACTTGTCTCCATTTGTCCTTCATCACACCTGCCTTACTATCTTTATATACCACAAACCTCCACCATAATCAACAATTGTAAACCTTCAATCCACATCTAATGCATCCCTAACAAAACTCATTTAAAAATCCATCCATCTCTTTCTTCATATATATCTACAAAGAACATCCCCACTATCTCATTTGCCATATGATGCATTTCTGTTTCGTACTTTTCCCTTTTATTTACTTCCAAATTACTTCATCTAAACAGCTCTCCCATTAAAAACAATTCTTGAAATCATCAGCCTCAGTATACCTCTGATGAAACCCTGAATAATCAAAGTCATGCAACATATCATAAACTCTATTATCAATCTTTATAATCAATTAGCTCCAAACAGCTTTGACACAATTTTCAAAAATTTTGTTCCCTTTCTTTAACCATCATGCAACATCAGTATATGAACACAGATCACCTACTATGTCATAAATAACAGATCTAAAGTAAGCTCAAATGAAACATACATCTTCAGCATGTACAGCATCCATGGCATCCTTGTCAATACCAATAGTATCCTTCTTTACTTCCCGTTTCATTCTTTTGAACAAAACTATGTCACTAGGATTAGCCACATCTTCTTCAAACCTGTGGCCAAACCGACACACATTAAACATCTGAGACTCATCTGTGTATTCAACTCTTAATCGAATAAGGGGTTTCGTTGGTTGCCGTGGATGACCTATGAAGAATACAGATTATCAATATTCAATTTAAAAACCAAGATGTGCAGCATTTTACCGTAACTGACAGCTAAGAGAAAATTTCCATTCTGACTAATGATAAACTACATATTAATAAGTGTAATAATTCCAGATCTGATGCTCTACTAATAAATGGTCATTAACTCATTTACAAGTTTATTATCATGAACTCCATTCTCAATTTTCATGGGATGGATCAGGCAGAGTCAACAAAAAAGAATCGATGTACTTGCTGCATTTTTACACTTTTCAAACACAGGATAAAGAGTTCTGGAATTTTCTTGGGTACAGTCACATACTGGCATGTCTGGTATCCTTAATTAGCAAAGACCTTTACACAAGACAGGAAAGATGTGTAAAACTAGAGGGCCTCAGGAACTTCCCTTGTTGGAATTACCAGCTACTATATTTCTATTGTCTGCTGTGTGTTATATTAAAAACTTTCATATGCTTGTAAAATGTAAATGAATATTCAATATATTTGTAAAATGAGGCGAATACACAACAACTATAGAGCAGATATAAACAAACGAGGCAACTTCTTTGGCTATACCTTGTTAGTACAGAAAATGGCAAATGCATATTAAAAAAGAGACAAGGAAAAGAAAAAAGAAATATACAACACTAAGAGAATACTTCAAAAATCTAGCATATGACTTCAAGTCAGATTCTTAAACATGTTTTGGATACAGATTCGTATCTTCTGAAAATTCGTGGTTACTCCGGCTTCAAAGTCCTGTCATTAAAGGAAAATTAGCAAGCACTGGTTTGATAAATTCCTTGAGCAAAATACTGATGTTCTGATGATTAATATATTTTTGTCTGCTGATTCAAATAATTCTCTCAGCAACAATGATAAATTTTCCCATGAAATTAGTCAACCCTTTCACTTTCCATTCCTTTGTTTCATGGCTACATAATATCTTCTTATTGGCAAGTCTTCCCTTCAGCATAAAGTTTTTAATACCACTAGAACCTTTGAATAATGACAGGGTAGCGTTCTTGAAGACCTGTCATCGCTTTAAATGAGTCAGTGAAATCCATGTTATAAGAGGGGTTATGATCCTGACAAATAATTTGCCCTCCCTTGGACATCTTACCTAACTGATAGCAGGAATGGGTATGCTGATCTGGGATCATGTAGGATATTGAAAAAGTAGGGGTAACACATTTAAGAACCAAAAGAACCTGCGAAATCTTACCTGACTGATAGCCAGGTGTTTTGCTGACCTGAGAAAATATTGATCACTGTAAACGTTAACACTTTTAAAAATCAACAGAGCACATGAAAACTTTACTTAATAGAGAATGCAGAGGGATATGCTGACTTGTGTACAAGAGCTCATCATTTAACAAATCAGATGTATTCCTGAAAAGTGTTACTCTCTGTGAAACTAAACAAAAGCGACTTTACAATAGCATTACTGTTTAAAAAATGGAGATACTGCTAAGGACAATTTCTGAACACAATTTCTGAGTACATTAAAAATTACCATCATATGACAAAATGAAGCACTTCACTGTTATCAGTTAATTTTCATCTACTATCATATCGCATTAATACATTCAGTTTTACATTAAGACTGATGGTGTTACTGTGTTTTTTCAATTCAGTGGCATGACTACTAGATATGGGACACTTCTTACTTATCTAGGTAGATGTACAATATAGTTTTAAGCAGAAAATCTTCAATTCCTTAGTTTTCAGGCAACAAATGGAGGAAGGCATGTTTACTTACATTACATACAAATGCATGGAGAGATGAAAGCTGCAACATTTGCATTCATTCAAAAGATGAAGTCTCCCAAAATACAATCGAACTGAATATATAAAAAGCTGTGCATAACTAGACCTTTAACTAACCTTAAAATAATGGTACTTTTACAATCTAAAGCAAAGTAATCAGCCAATCCCATGCATGATTCCAAATCTGAAAGTTCTAGCAAAATGGATTAGAATCACATTATAGCCTCTAAAGACCACTTATGTTGCTGATTAAGAAGCTGGATCATCAGGCAGGAATAAGGCAGAATCTCCTTTAATGAAGAGAAGATTATCTTGAGTTAGGAACAATGGACATAAGTCAAAGGAGCCCTCTGGATCGAGGAGACCAGCAGAGTGCCACAGGGTTCTAGGACCATTACCGTTTTTGATCTATATAAATGACTTGCCTAAAGGTACAGACTTCTACTTGAATAAGGTTGCAGATGATGTAAAGGTTAAGAGTGAAGTGAAAAGCAAGTAGGATTGCATCAACTTACAAGGGAACCTAAACAGACTCCAAATTTGGTCTGATACATGGATGATGAAATTCAAACCAAGCAACTGTAAAGTAATGAGGATGAGAAAAGCTGCAAGAAGGACCATGTATGATAATTACCTAACAGGAAATAAGTTTCAGGATTCTGTATGTAAGGGACTTCGGAGTCAACATTATTCCAAACAGGAGGGTTTGCAGCAGGATACAGAATAAAGAAAACTGATATACAAAGGGAAAACAAGCTGTCGGTGGGCTAAACCATGAAATATGCAGCTATCAAGAGAAACTAAAGAAGGTTGATGGGACTTGGTTGTGAAGGGGCTGTGATTATGGTAGTCTAAATGTGAGCTTATAAGGAGCATTCTTCGTCTATTTCCAGTTCTACCTCACCAATATGAGAAATAGAGAACAAGATGAAAAAAAGGGAGGGGAAGCATAAGTTGGTAAGCAAAACATCGAATCAGTAAAAAAAGAGAGAAAATAAACATCAAAAAGACCAATGCTTTGCTTCTGGCAATCTCTGCCTCTCACAGCATGGTACTTTTCTAAGTAACTATAGCAAATCTGTGTGATACAATATTACTTGAAGGTGAACTCTGACCTGTAACAAGATCCTTCGCTTTGATTATCATCTTGCGGATGTGTTTCTCAATAAAATCTTCCACAGGATTTGTTGTCTCGTTTCCAATCACAACATCTACATCATGGTCAGCCAGGCATATATCCTGCATTAATGTCAGTATTATGAATACATGTGTTAACATCTCTGGAAGGTATCTATCAAAACACTGTTCATCAAAAATCTTGAGCAGAAGGACATATGAGAAACATCTAAAAATGTTGGTTCTAAAGTGAGGATAAAAAATTTCCCACCCTATGGTACAGTCCCATAATCATCTGTAAGATCACTTATTTGGTTGAGAGTTAAACCCTGTTCCACATGTAAATTTGGTCCATCCATGGGATATCACCTTTTTTAACCACAATTCTACCTATGAGGTCAGCAACAACTATACAGCAACCTCCCAGTTTTATGACATCACAGCGTGGTGGTCAAATCTTTTTTTTGTGTGTGTGTGTAATAGTAGTACTAGTAATATACCTCCCTAGTCATTGGCTGCCAACCAACTACTACCAACAATATGAATAATATGGTTTATTAAAGAAAATCTGTTCATTCTATAAGAATGATCTGTATTCATTAAGAAAAAAGCAGTCGCTTGATGCAGTTATAAAAAACAAATGATAAAAATGGGGTGGCAGCCCATGTCTTGAGTACCTAATTACAAATGAATACCTGTTGGTAAATGTCTGTAAGGACAGACTGATGCTACAGTGAATTTATATATCTACTGCCTTACAAAAAAATCCATCCTTCTAAGAAATTACTTTTGTACTTACGTCAAATATAAAGGGTCTGACAGTTTTTAAAGGAAGAGCAGTGGTCTTGAACTGTTGCTGATGATTAATCTCTAGCAATGCTACCTTCTTCTCAACAGCTTCACCAGCACATAGAGATGTGACCACAGAGCTTCCTGCAATTTAGCAAAGCTGGTAAAGTATACTAACATATATTCATATCACTTTCCAGATGCTTAAGACAGGCTAAAAGCATACCTTTCTCAGAAATCTTTCCTCATTACAAACCTTATTCTGTGACAATTAACACAATCTTCACCAGACACTCCCCCCTTTACGAGCCCCTAAATGCATTAACAGGCTTCACTAGCATAAGTTATGCCATGAGTGAAATGAACTTCGGTGATGGTGTATCAACCTCACTGGACAAAAAGGAGCAAAATCTCATTAAAGTACTTCTCACTCCAAAGGAGTCCATTAGTACCCTGATACTGAATGCAGTGCAATGTTGAAGCTGCAGGAACCCCATTAAAAGGCTCCTAAGATTACCTAAATGTATAATATGAAGTTCCTAAAGAGATGAAATACATAAGAGTCCTTAAATTCAAGCTTCTACTCTGGTACAACAATCCATCCTTTGCAAAAGATTCTCTTAGTAGACACCTTCATATGTGAAAAAGGTAAAATCTTTCTTAATAACTATACACTAATTCAACAAAAGGGTGACAAATCTATTACTTTCTAGAAAACACTTTAATACAGGCTCCAACAGTTACTAAAACAATACTCTTTATACAGCTCCCTCAGTTGATGACTCTAACTGACACAAGGATATTGCATTCCTATATACCCATCACCTCAATTCAAGCTTTTAATTAATCGTTTGTTGTGGTACTTTATTAGAAAAGTTTAGCAAATAAACAAAATATGAAAAAATTGGAAAATTAAGTTATATCTTCCTCATAAAAATTCACAAATGAATATGGTTATATCTAATTAAAGACAAAATATATATTCATTCAGAATCAGGTGGAGTTAAGTACACATGTGAGTCACAAATTCTGTGCTGAAAGTCAAATTATTTTCAATTGAGCAAATAAAGTGATAGGGCCTTGAAAAGCACATGAAATGTTACTGCTCTGTTTGGAAGATGAGGCAATATGAGGTAAAATAAATAATACATTAGATTGACATGGAGCACACGTATGGAACATGCTGAACCTCTGTGGAACATCAGTTACTAGGCACACTGTATGAAGACATTTCTGAAGCTACATGAGGAGTGTTAAGCTGCTACTTGGAATTCATATACAATACAGACAATAATGCAATACAAGTTAAGAGTGGTAGGCAGCAGCTGGAAGGCAGCCACAGACCAGGTAGGCATGTCAATGACACTAGCCGCCTGGGTATTGTTAGGGTTTGTAATGCCTGCGTATTGAGCCAGCACTTTAGTGGTTGTCAAGTTGCACTCCTTTGACCCAGGTAGCTGTCTTTTATGTCTACCTCACTCACATGTGGACTGCTGCTTGTCAGAGATGCCCTCAGCTAGAGACCAGAAAGACCTACCAGTGGATGACGAGGAGAGGTTATCACACTTCCTTTGAATAAAGGAACATTTTGCCTCACAGATAATGTGCTTGCAACAATTATGGACAGTGATAAAAGATGAATGGGAGCCAGAGGAAGGAGAGTTTTTCCAAGTCCAGTATGTCTGATCCCTTGTCTAAATGCCTCTGGATAGGAAAGGTTGAACCATGGATTGGGTGAAGTAGTCGTCTTAGGGAAGGGGGATCAATGCTACCATTCCCGCAAGAATAACCTCTGCCATGCATTTGGCGAAGACAGAAGCATCACCACATAAGAGACAGTATTCTACCCACAGAAAGTCAGAAAAGAAGTTACACGAGTTATTCCAGTAAGCTTTGTTCAGGTGCCAGTATTTACACTTAGAAGGGGCTGCTGGAGAGGGAAGTGCCGCTAGAAGAGAGACATTTATGAGAGTGTGACTGGATGAAACAACTGGGGACGAGATTGTGTATCTAAAGCAGGATGGACTAGAGGTGAAAAGCAAATCTAGACTATTAAGAGAGCGTTCACAGCAGTCATGTATATGGTTAGGGTGGAAGATAATTTGCTCTAAATCATTGAGAATGGAGAATGTGAGAGCTCTGATCCCTTCACCATCCGTATGGGAGGAATTCAACCATTCCCTATGGTGAAGATTGAAATCCCCAAGGTAGAGGATCTTCGCTTTCAGGTGAGAGGATGTCACAGTCTCATGGCAGGAGTTTTAGTAGTCACATGAAATAATATCTGTAGACTTAGGAGAGCAATACGTGAAACAAGAGGAAAAGTGTGGTAGTAGGGAGATGGGCCTTGAGCCACATAACATCAAAGTTTGGAGACTCAAAGTCCTTGAGACATGCAACAGGTGTGTTGATGTTAGAATAAGTACAAACACCACCTCTGAACCAGAATTGTAAGTGGAGGGTATAGTTAGATATGAAAAAGGGACTAGTGACTACATTATTAGACAACCATGTCTCAAACAGAAGTAAGATATTAGGAAAGGAATTAAACAGATAATGTTCAACTGAGGAGAGGTTACTAGAGGAACCATGAATGTTAGTATAGTGAATAGAAAAAGAGGAAGGTCTAATAGAGAGGGAGAGGTCGTAGGAGGAGCCAATGCTACTGTTACCAGAGCCCTCCCTCTCACTGGCAGTACCTCATAACTCTCAGATATCTGGAACCATACCCACCAGACAGATGTAAGTTATACTTTCTTGTTTACACTGAGGGCATCACCAATCTCCATAACGCCACAAACATCGTTTCATTTTATCTCGACCCCTTCATACTCACAATTCAATGAAGACACTGCACACCTATTGCTCAATTGGCCTGTATGCTCCCCACATTGACATACATGCATGATCACCACACTTTATGACCTGTGGTCTTGCCCATTGGATGTGGTTCACTTCCTGAGTACCTTAGGAGCCCCATATGAGAAGGAAATGGCTCCAAGGGGAGGAAGAATGGCTTTCATTTTTTTCATACATATTCACCGTTTCCTGCTTTAGCGAGGTAGCGGTAAGAACAGAGGACTGAGCCTTAAATGGAATATCCTCACTTGGCCCACTTCTCTGTTCTTTCTTTTGGAAGTTTAAAAAATGGGAGGGGAGGATTTCCAGCTCCCCACTCCCTCCCCTTTTAGTCACCTTCTATGACATGAGGTAATACATGGGAAGTATTCTTTCTCCCCTGTCCCAAGGGATAAGGTATTCATATATATGGGTGCATATGTGTATGAATAGTTGGGTCTGAAACCTTATTGGTTGGGTAAGACTAGGATGCTTTGTTTGACTGTTGTTTATTAATTTTTCAGAGGTTTGACGCTGAGGATACAGGTGATATGAGACTGTTGGAGGAGGGGGAGTTGGTTGGTTTGGAAAGTTTTAGCATTGATGTATTGACAAGTTTCTAGATGTTAGGGATTTTGTTGTTTGACCAGGAAATATCTGTAAGTGCTTGGATTGCAAATGAGCCAAAGTGTGTTATGTGATAATTTGATATGTTGTCAGGGCCTGTAGCAGGAGAGTGCTCATGGTTTTGATTGCACTGATTGTGGGAGTGAAGGGTGTGAGGGCTTTGCCCACTGGGCAGTTGTTTCAGAAGGAATTTTGTGTAGGCTTTCTTAACTT
>JAUUEF010530261.1:0-10747 GCA_032361405.1 Panulirus homarus
TAAACATACACACTCAGGGAGCATTTGAAGTAATACCAAACAAAATATTCTGGTTTGTTTGACATCACTCTACATCTTCAGGTCAAGGAAGTGGAATCTCCCACCAAACAAACGTAGATAAGGATAGTTAGTCGAGCAGCCATACAACATTATAAAGTTACCTCGGGATCAGCTGCCTGACCATCACACCAGGAACCAACAGTTCTGAAATCCCGACCTATTCCAATCAGAAGAGGACCACAAACCCTTACGTAGTACTTTAGCGATTAACAAGGACCACAAAACACTTATTACATTAGTGGATTAACAAGGACGTGAACTAGGTGAAACATGGAAACAGAACAAAAGGACATGGAGGACCAAGGCGATACCAAAACATTTAAGGATCTCGTAAGTACTTTACTAATTTCTAAAAGTTGTTCACTCCATGTTATTCTTGTCAGATCAAGCCATATATTTATAAGTATGGTAGATTATTAAGTTCTTTATTTTAGCTGTGGCATTAATGGAATTATTCCCGTATGTTTGTATCCCAAATTATGTTCCTGCAGTTTGAATCACCTCTGTTAAGTAGGAGTTTATTACTTTGTATTTCATACTTATCCATAACTTATTGCACTTAAGAGAGTATTTTAGGGAGATGATATTGTTCGTAGTAGCATTATGGTGTTCTGTGTGTATATTGAGTGTTGTGTGAGGTAGTTGTACCAGATGATCATGACACATGTTCCCACCAACCACCACCTGTTGTAATGACTGAACACATTAGCTCTACTAAAGGTTTTCATGATCATTTATTAGCATATGTAGTAAATTCAACTAATTTCTTGTAAATTGCAGGGGATCATTGAGGAGCTGTGTGAGGCATGTACAAGATTGGGATGGACGGCGCCCACAGCCATTCAGAAGGAAGCAATTCCTCAAGCATTAAATGGTATATCTCTCTACACTTCTGCTTTAAACGTTAGATAAAATATTATTATTACTAATTAATATTTACAGAGAAACTTTGATCCTTAGTATGGATTGAACTTGGCAAAAGAAAGTAATCATTGTAGACTACTATCTCGTAAGGGAATACACTACTATTAGGGTCAAAGTTGTCGAGTTTGTATACCTTATGGTATGGATTGGAACGTCCTAGAGATGACAATATTTTCCCTTGATAATGTATTTAGTATCTACATATACACATGCATTGTAAGGAGGTTTTGATGCTAATTTCCGGTAAGTGAGATAATAAGAGTTGAAAATGAAAACTCTTCTGAAGATGGTAGAAAATAAAATCTTAGTATCTGTAAATCTTCGAGAAAATGTATAGATTTACCCATTTATGTAGATTATAATGGAAAAGCTCCTGAAGAGATGTTGAATAATTCTTGGAAAGGAAAAGCCCTTCTATCACAAGGGTAGAAAGACTTGAATGCCTGGCTTACACTTATGCTAGATTAGTGTCAGATTTTGATATTGCATCATCATCGTTGATTTGGTGAGTGAGAACGGTAATGGGAGAGTGGGAAAATGACGAGAAAGGAATGAATGTACTTATTGAAGATGGTAATGGAAGTAAGTGGGAAGGTGCTTGGGTTGATAGTGATAGGATTATTATTTTATATATACTGAAAAATGTGAAAGGAATGTTAGGTTTGAAGAGTTACTGAAAGCAAATAGTTATATTATACATTAGATTTTTTCACTTTTTATCTCCAGTTTTATGTGGATTGTCTAACTTCTAGAGGCACCTTAGCAATTTAAGGGAATATCTGTCAGCTATTTATCCCTGGGGATAGGGGAGAAAGGATACTTCCTGCATATTCCCTGCGTGTCAAAGAAGGCGATTAAAAGGGGTGGGAATGGGGGATTGGAAATCCTCCCATCCAGTTTGTACCTTTACAAAAGATAGAATAGAGAAGGGGCAAAGTGAGGATTTTCCCCTCTAAGGCTCAGTCCTCTGTTCTCGAAGCTGCCTCGCTAGTGCTGGAAATGGCAAATGTATATAGAAAAAATCTGGTAACTACATTTTTTTTCAAAATACATAGATTATGTTAAACAAGAAAGACATAAATGGCTGGCTCAAGGTTAAGATTTACCTTTAAATGGGATCAAGGCATGGGAGGTAAGTTGGAAGATATACAGGTAAAAGAGTTGGTGATATGGATAATTTGAATGTACAATGGTACAGTGTTTTCCTTTTTTTGTGTGTGTATGGATTATCTCATCTGAGAGATGACTCATTTTTAGTGATATATCTCATTTCTTGCAATGTAAACAGAAGGTAGCTGGTTCACACATGAGATAACCAACCCATACATGCTGAATTCTATAACCTATGTTTACATACTCTTTTGAGTTCATGGCACTAGCATATGTAAATATATACTTTGGTCATTGTGCTAGTATCATAGTAGGAAATGGATAGGGGATGATAGATAAAACTTACTTTGAGTGAACTTTTGTACAGTAATTGTAACTGGTAAAATCAAATCCTTAAAAACTTTTGAGTAAGTGGAAGTTTTTATTGGTTGCTGAGAAGTTTGGGAAAGATTCTGCCTGATATCAATATGGGAAATACCATATTTTCTATAGATTGGGAGCAGGGAAGGTGAAGCCATGATAAGAGTATTATATGATGAAAAATTACATAACATGATTTTTAAACACAGACAGAGATGTCATAGGCCTGGCAGAAACTGGATCTGGAAAAACTGGAGCTTTCGGACTTCCATTACTACAAGCCCTAATATCTCGACCCCAGAGACTGTTTGGTCTTGTTCTTACACCAACAAGAGAATTAGCTTTCCAGATTAAGGAGCAATTTGAGGCTTTAGGTGAGTTATTAAAACCTTGGTAGATTATTAGGAGCTCAGCAATTATACGTCCATTATTTCAGACTTACAGACTTTGTACTCTCCGTTTATTCTATCCCTTTCCTAAATGCACTGAGGAGTTGTTAACAGAAGAGCAAGGCATGTATGCAAGGAGTTAAGGAGGAGGATGAGTTGTTTTGCATTAAGCATGTAAGATGTTACCATGGCTGTGCAATCATTATGGGGACAGGATAGTGAGAGAAAGAAATGTAAGGGCCTTTGAGTAAGGGGCAGGTCTGTGATATGGGTGGAATGAGCATGTTAGGTGAATCATTTGCTTCTGTGTAACCTTTGCAGATATTAATTTCAAAATAGAAGGACTTGCTTTAATCCTCAGGACACTTTTTTCTGTTTTGAGAGGATGCTTTTGCCAAAGGATCTTTGCTCTGCCTTTTCTTTCATTAGATGGACACAGAAATATGAATAGTTTACTGAGCAAATGTGAGATTGGTTGCTGTGGAATGTATTGTACTGGTTTTGGGAGGGCAGAGAATTTGTGATTTTTTTTCTAAAAAGTTTGCTGGAAGTGTGATGCATGGGTGTGGACATTCAACAGCTTTAGGGTAGACAGTGTTCTCCAAACAGAATTGGCATCTTGAATTACAGAACATCTTTTCATTATATGAACAGGCAAGGCAGTGGGTGTAGCATGTGTAGTTATTGTAGGAGGGATGGATATAACCCAGCAAGCATTGGAGCTGGGAAAGCGGCCTCATATAATCGTGGCCACACCTGGACGACTTGTAGATCACCTTGAGAAAACTAAGGGGTTCAATCTCAAAGCACTTAAGTACCTGGTAAGTTGGGATATTTTGCCATTGTCTTAGAGTCTATCTTCTATGTAAAAAAAAAAAATGCTCCCCTTCTATCTTAAAAGTTTGTCAAGCTGCACATCATGGTATCAGTTGTGTATTCATGTCTCTTATATACTTTGATGAATATTGAATATAAATTACCATTATACTGGTAACCATTTGGACTGCTGTGTCACAGAACAAGATAATTACTTATTGTGCTTTCTTGCCAACAAAATTCCTTTGCTTGTACAGGTAATGGATGAGGCAGATCGAATCTTGAACATGGATTTTGAGGAGGAGGTTGACAAGATATTGAAAGTATTACCACAGGATAAACGAACAATGCTTTTCTCTGCTACTATGACCAGTAAGGTGAATAACTGATGTTACATAGTTTTGATAATGTTTCATAATTCATGGGAAGATTCCATGTATATTATTGTTTGTGTTATGAGAGATCACCAGCTGTTGGTTTCATAGGGAAGTTTTGCCAGAGAAGTAGAGGAATCTGGGAAGGATAGATAACTGGAGACCTAATGGTTCATGATGAAGTTAAATGCTGGTGGAGAGAAATAATGTTTTGTGTTTCTAATCTTTTATATAATAGATAAAAGATAGTAAGGCAGAAGGCACTTCCCCACCCATCACTCCCTTAAGCATAAAAGGCGGCAGGAAAGTAGCCAGAGTATACTGATACAGATATGTTATAAGAAAGTGTGAATAAGAATGATAACCAAATGTTGCTGTTTAGTGTCAGGACGTATAAAGTTGCCAAGGTAAACCATGTATTAATCTTCAGGCCTTGGCTGTGGTTTTAGTGCAATTTACATGGCATAGAAAATAGTTGTGTACAAATGAGGGTGTTGTTTGTTCTCAACACTACCTTATTAAGGTGATAGAAGCAATATGGTGATTTTTTTTTTTAGTACATGTATGCAAGCTTTAGCCAGCCTGGGACAAGTCAGTTAATTGACATATATCCTGTAGGTAAATGATTTGAATTAATTACTTTGTATTCATGAATGAATAATTTTCTTTTATTGTTGCTTAACCAAAATCTTCTTCATCAGGTGAACAAACTGCAGCGAGCACATTTGAAAGATCCTGTTAAAGTAGAGGTGTCATCCAAGTACCAGACAGTGAGCAAATTACAGCAATACATGCTCTTCATTCCATGCAAGCATAAAGTAAGTTGTGGATGATCAAAAGTAATTGTATGAAGAAGTACTGTGCAGTAAATTGGAACTTTAGCTTGATCCTGCTTTTTTTTTGCAGTTTCCCAAAACATAGCAGTAGAATTTGAGTTGAATACTCTTCTCCATAATCAAATAGGTTTGTATGTTTGCTGTTGTGAAATGAATAAGTCAAATTGTTTATTTGCCTCAGATATGGAGAATTTATTAGAATCCATAAAATCCATATTTTCAAGTCTTTTACTAATTTGTAGATAGTGTATCATAGCATGAACAAAATGAAGAGATAATAGTTCTAAACTTTTCGTAAACTTTATGATGTAAGAATGTTTTGAGATTTTGAAAAATCGATTTCAGTTTCGCTTTTTTAAATAAATTCACGTTATTTTCAGAATTGTAGTGCTTAGATTTAAGATTGGCACTTAATGATTTCTTAAGATATTGCAGGTTATGCTGTAGTTAGCTGGTTTATTGGAGGCATCATACTAAATCAAGACATCTTGTTTCATT
This sequence comes from Panulirus homarus, assembly GCA_032361405.1. Taxonomy (NCBI): domain Eukaryota; kingdom Metazoa; phylum Arthropoda; class Malacostraca; order Decapoda; family Palinuridae; genus Panulirus; species Panulirus homarus. The sequence continues at coordinate 5,368 of JAUUEF010530261.1, forward strand.
ATGAATTACTTGAAAGATTATGTCCATGCTTTGAAATGGAGGCCTTCATAAGTTTTCAAGAAGTTTACAGATTTTCTGGCAACATTATTCTTAGAAGCTGGGTTCATGCATGGATGTTGAAGCATTTCATGATAAAATACTCTTAACAACTTCATCAGGATGTGATAGTGATGATGAGTGGGATTCTAAGAGAGTATAGCATAAAATTGCATTGTATTGTATGATATTATGTTATTATCATGTTTTTTGGTCTCATGTTTCAAGTTATCCAAGAATGTTTTACTTGAATTACCTTCTAGTAAAAGGTACTATTCACTATGATAAAAATGATGGTCATATGTGCTCATACCAAGAACTTTAGGATACTAGGAGATTAATAGGTCCATGAATTAATGTCACTCACACTGTTTGTTACTTTTCATTTTTGCCCCATAATGAAGTAATATAGTATTTTTATTGGAATATGTATACTTGTCTGACAAGTTGTCACTTGAACAGAGGAGCACATGGTAGTGGATCATTTGTATATTATTTTCAGGCCATTTGCCTCCCAAACAGTTTCTACTGAACCAGGACTGCATTCAGTTTTAGTCCAGTTGTGCACATCTTTTTCCCTGTTTCAGAATTGTATATGGCAGTGTAGCTGTGCATTCTTGTCTAACTGATTGGAATATGAAGATCTGTTAAAGAAAATAAGTTTTGCAGATAATATTGTAATTAGTTGGTTTATTAGGGGTTTTGAGGTGATTCCCAAAAGGAGTGGGTCTCAGAGATACAGGTAGATAGGTAGACTGATACCATGTATATTTTGCTTTACTTTTGATATTGGGAAACTTAGGACATGTTGGACATATTTTTTATTAGATTTTTCAGTGATCTTGGTTTGAATAGTTACCATTGACCCACATGAAGAAGGTTGAAGGGATGTATGATTATTTAGCACATCAGTGACCTCTTTTACTCTCATTAACTGGTTTGCCAAGTCATTACATACATATGACTAATTCCTTATCCTGAAAAACAGAAAATCAGTTTTTGAATTGCAAGACCTTGAGAAACCATGAGATATACAAATTGTCCTCCCATGTTTCCCACAAAATTTGAAATTTTGGAACAGACATTAATATGGCAAATCTGAGGAAAAAGCCAAGTAGATTTGCCATTGCAGATAGGCTTAAAAGGCTTATATCTTCTCTTCTTGTATATAAGTACAGAAACAAGTCTTTGATAAAACATTTTTTTCTAGCTCATGAGCCATCAGTGTATTTATGATTGCTTTAGTTTTACTATTACTCACCTGTAGAATATTAATGGGTGATAAATTTGCAGCACATCTACCTGGCCTACATCTTGAATGAAATTGGAAACAAGTCGGTCATAATCTTCTGCGCTACAAAGCTGTCAACCCTTAAAACTGCGCTGATGTTGCGAAACCTTGGATTTACAGCAATCCCTCTCTATGGTAAAATGTCTCAGAACAAACGCTTGGGAGCATTACATAAGTTCAAAGCTAAAGAAAGGTCTATTCTTCTAGCAACAGATGTAGCATCTAGGTAAGAATATTTGGGTTCATATATTTTCTTTTGGAAAACCATGGTACATCTAGAGGGATCTTTTATGATGAAGAAAAAGGCAGCAAACACTTTCCTGTTCCTTTTACCTTTAGTTTCACTACCATTCTTCAACATCTGTCACATTATCCCATCTCTACCCCCAGTTTTTCCGTTATTAGGTACTTTCCTGCTTCTCTCAGTTCTTATTTAGTGACTTATGTCTTCTTTGTATTCTTTCATATATTGTAAAGCACTTTTCATGTTTTTAGAATTAAGCCTCTTTCATTGGCAGTTTCTCAGACTTTTTTTTTTATTCAGTACAATCTAACTTTTACCTCCTTTTTACTCCAGTTTATCTTATTTTATAATAGTTTGTTAGTCTCCCATAGATTTTTATTCATATTTTTGAAGGACCCTCATCTACTTTCCATTTATTCATTTTCATTCCTTTTTAAACATATGCACTCAAGGCCTTTTATCCAATATTTTCTTTCAGTTCATCACTATATTCTGAAGATTCAGCTTTACCTCCAAATTATCTTCTCTAAAGTTATCTTCCTTATACCTATTGTCATTCAGCCATGTTATTCTTCCCCTTCTTCTGCCTTTTCTTGCAGTGTCACACACTTGTATAGAGGCCTTTGCTACTGCTCCTTTTAAATGCCTCTTCTACACATCATTATTTTATAAAGTTTTACCACTCCCAGATTTCCTTTAACAATCATGGATATTAAGTTTTATAGTTCCATTATTTTATCATACCTCTTGTTGTTTTCACATTTCTAGTCTTATGCCACCTAAATTAAGAGGCTAACCTACTTTATTTTCATATAATCTGATCAGCCATCACTTATCCCCTTCATAGATTTCACATCAAACTATGATTTTTATCTTATTATTGTGTGCCTTCTCTGTAAATATGGACATTTGTATGATGAAAGTATTTATTTGTGTTACCTGTGATATACATTTACAGTAACCTTTTAACACTAGTCATTTTTGATACTACCCCATACAGATGGGAAAGGAGTTAGGGTTGATACTCATACTCATTAATCATTCTTAAATAACCCTTGTTGAGTCCCCAGTCCTGAGTGATATGTTCTGAGAATGCTGGTAATATTAGAATGAATCAGTCTAATTTGGCTTCTTTTCCACAGAGGTCTTGACATTCCTTGTGTGGACTTCGTGATTAACTTTGATGTTCCAATGCACAGCAAAGATTACATTCATCGGGTTGGTAGAACTGCTCGTGCTGGGAAATCTGGTAATGCAATTACCTTTGTTTCCCAGGTATGTATTTAGATAATATATAATAATATGTAACAGAAAATTATTTTGATTAGGTAGATTAGGATATTTTCTAGGTAGTAGGTTAATTGAGTTAGTAGTAGTTTGTAGGCAGCCACTGACCAGAGTTACATTACTGGCACTACCCACCTTGGTATCGGGAGTGTTGGTGATGATTGCATAGTAAGCCAACATCTTAGTGGTTGTCAAGTTGCACTCCTCTGACCCATGTAGCTGTCATCTCTTTCTGCCTCACCTACACTGGGACTGCTGGCATTTTATCCAAAAATACAATATCTCCTTGTTTCACATGACACTTTACTCACCCAACTTAGTCTATGTTTTTCTAAATTTTCCTGCAGAGACTTATGCACTATTCCTGCCTTTTAGCAGAATGTTAGGAACATTAGATAGAATCCATAGTTAGTAACAGTAGACAGGAGCAGTAGGTATAAACAGAAGACAGAAGTAATTGTTAGGAATATTAGGCTTAAGTAGTAGGTTGGAACATTGGGCAGGAGCGTTAGGTAGACATGTTACATAGAAGTAGTTGGTAGGAACATTAATTAAGAGCCTCAAAACATTGCACTTGAAGTGGCCTATTAAGGGTGAGGCACAAACGGCCAAGAAGTGGTACTGGAGTTCCCCAGTAAATGGGACTCTTGCTGTGGGCTCTCCTTTGAGGGAGTTCCTGGAGGTAACAGCCATCAGAGATATAGATAGAATAATAGACCAATTGGTTTTGGTTGCTCACAGAAGAAAATTATCCATAGATAATATTATTATTAGGCTCAACTCATGCTTTAGTATATTGAGGGATGGTCTGCTTTGTAGTCTGAAATTTGAACAAACTCAGTCAGTGCTGTTATTCTGGTTCTTTGCCTTTATTTCCTCCCACTACTTATTTCTTATGAAATACAAGGGAGGGTTTCCAGCCCCTTTTAGTCAACTGCCACAGTATGGAGGGAATACATAGGAAGTATTGTCTCTCCCCAATCTCCAGGTAGTAGGGGTTCAGGTTTTGGTGCATGGCAGCTCGAGAGTGGATGTGTGTGAATGAAGCGATTTCTTCAGTTCCTAGCAGAACCTTGATAATGTGGAAAATGGTGAACATTTTTTAAAATTATCTTTCTACGCTTCCACACATTTGTTGTTGCCCTTATATATATATATATATATATATATTTGTTGAGGTGTCCTGTCTTTTCACATATTTTGTTTTCGTGGTGCATGCTGTTATGGGTGTGTCTTACTTATATGGTAGTTAGAGCAGCAAATATAAGTTTTCAGTAAATGTTTTCAGCATTGCTCTTCGCTCTTTGACTCTGTAAGCCATTGATATAACATTGAATTGTTTGGGGACTAGTACATGTGGCAACAGGAAGAGATGTGTGTGAATCAGATAGACTAGGTTTGTACGTGATGTATACAAGGAAATGCATTGCATGCCATTATGAATTAAGTTCTTCAGTATATTTTTTTTTGGATATGAAATGATTAAATGGAATGGAATAATATTGGTATGCAGTGAATAAGAAAATGCTGTTGATTTTTGTTAAGTACTCATATGGAGGACCCAGATGTTGCAATAAATTTCTCTGCTAGAATAATTAAACACTTGCATTGCTGATAAAGCATATGATAACAATGCTCATTTTGTTGGAATGCACATAGCACCTTTTGTTATTTAATTTAGTTGGTTAGGTAAGATTTTTGTATTACTTTATTGATTATATGCAGGAGCTAGTGAATTAGATATTTCAATGGATTGATAGTCATGAATCCTTTGTAATCAAAGAATTTTTTCTCAGTATGAAGTGGAAGTTTATCAGAGAATCGAACAGCTTTTGAACACCAAGCTAGAAGTTTATCCTACAGTAAAGGAGGAAGCTATGGTACTTGAGGAGAGAATAGTAGAAGCAGAGAGATGTGCCAAATTGGTAAGTAAATTTGAAATTGCTATGTCATCCTTTGATCACTGTGATGCATAGGGAGATTGGATGATTAGCTTATATAAGACCAAAAGTTAGTTAAAAAGTGGAGACCTGACAACGTGTAAGTTTTGAAATTTAGCAAAAACGGGTATTTATGTGATGTTCCTTTCTACTACAGATGCTCCTTGCCGTACACTGGGGTTACATTCTAATAAACCCACTGTAAGTTGAAAATACATTTGATACTGTGCATCTTACCTCCTGAACATTATAGCCTAACCTACCTTAAGTGTTTTCAGAACACTTACATTAGCTTACAGTTGGGCAAATTCATCGACATACAGCTTATTTTATTATAAATTGTTGAATATCTCACCATGGTAAAGTTGGAAAATTGTAAGTCGAACAATCATAAGTCCGAGCTCATCTGTACATTCTATATGAGCCATTGCTATATCCACCACCATAGTGTAGCGGTTAGCATTCTTGACCGTGGTGTATTCACAGTCTGCCCAAGTTCAAATTGTTGTTGTGGCAGTTGGTCCACAGTCAACCCAGCTGTTCACCCACCCTCAGGGACATGGCAAATATGTATGAAAAATA
>JAUUEF010530372.1:0-11005 GCA_032361405.1 Panulirus homarus
CAAACATGAGTGCAGACATGACCAAGAGTGCGATCGTCTGCGTGTGTGTGAGACAGGAATTGCTGTGACTGCGTGGAAGTGTGGAGCTATGTAGAGGCGGAAGTATGGCTCTGCAAGGGAGGATGAGCGCAAAAGGGAACGTAGGTAAGAAGGAGTATGTGATACGGAACGTTAGTGGAGGCGCGAGGGGGAACGGAAGTGGTAATATGCGAAGGAACGTAAACGCAGCCGCGAGAGTGACGACAAGTTTATCAGGAAGGCAAAAGTTTTTCTACGAGTGTGTGTCATCTGTCTTGCGCGTCCAGAAGACATTCCCAATTACGCGAAGGAATTTGTTTATATTGGCGTTTGAGTGCAGCATTAGGCCCCGTGGGCTCTTATGATAAACGAGCCGTTGATCAGATGACAACTTCATTGGCTGTGTTACTTCTCAGACAAACAATGGCCCAGAGAAACCAAGAAAAAGGTCTCTGTACATGGCACGTAAAGTAAATTAATCGTACCAGCAAAGTTATGTAAATCCGTTTTGTAATATTAGAAACATTCAAAGTAGAGTATTCATCAAAGTCATGAAATACCGCAAAATTAAAAAAATATCTTCACTTTTTTCTTTTGTTTTTTCGTCTCTCTTTTGCCTGGCATTGTTCAGGTGGAACCTAGACAACGTAGTTCCCGCCTCCGCTGGAGTCGATATCCTGCATTTATCCCGGGTCTCTGCCTCACTTCCCCTCCAGTGTTCTCGGACCTTAATACCCGGACACAGACACTCCGCCGGAAAACGGAGCTGTCATCACGGGACCGGGAAGAATATTAGCCTGGAGGCTCGTCATTTCATAATGGCGGGAAATGAAGTGCTGCGCATGTGTCATACCCGATAGTGTGAAGTTTGTTGGTCTTGCCTGGATAAGGATATTTCATTCTCATGTATAATACATCTGTCGTAAAATCTTAGTTCAGAGTGGATCTTTTTGCCTCAGTGCGTAGGGATATTCCAACAGGAGTCGGAGTAAGTAGCCAATCTTAACTCCAAAACTGAAAGATATAAGTAATACTTCTTCACAACGCGTCCTTCCTCTGTGTAATTTTAGGTTTTTGGTAGATATGTACCTTGGCGAACCTCGTCTTTTTCGCTGTGTGTGTGTGTGTGTGTGTGGGTGTGTGTGTGTGTGTGTGTGTGTGTGTTTGTGTGTGTGTGTGTGTGTGTGTGTGTGTGTGTGTGTGTTAACCAAGCCTGACATAGGCTCTTGTTAAAGATAACCTTTTCTTGGGTGTGCCATTATTGGCACTGGTCAGACACTGTGTAACTGTAGTGTGATGGAGTTTCAAGTGAATGTGTGTGTTTGTGTAAGATGTCATGTGTGTGTGTGTGATGATGTATTCTTTGTCATTTTGCTTTAAGGTTTTCATTTATTCATAATGGTAAATCATACAAAATAGTGTGAGGTTCAGAAAAAAATCTGAAGAATAAGTTATCCTATTTCAAGGAAGGAGTAGCTATAGATCCAATTATCAAAACGGCCAAAACAATGATAATAAAGAAAAAAAATATATATAGCTGTATGCCTGCTCTACTGTTGTACAGGAGAATTTATGTTTTGGATATATACTATTTCAGGTTAGAGAATAATATATACACTACATTATTCAAGTGAATATTATATTCACCTCTGAGGAGGTTAGACTTACCAACCCCTCTTTTCTATCCAATTTTCTGTATTCGAGACCAGAGATCAGTTCTCCGGGACTACATCTGCAATGATTTTACAACTGTAAATACATTATAGTAATACGCTAACTTGGATTGTTTTATGATATAGGATTGTAAGTGTGAATTTCTTGCAACCTTCCCACCCAATCATGATATTTCAAATTTGTCCATGACCGGCCAAGCCACAACGCGGAAAAGGCTCTAACCTCTCTCTCTCTCTCTCTCTCTCTCTCTCTCTCTCTCTCTCTCTCTCTCTCTCTCTCTCTCTCTCTCTCCAGCGTCGTCTGCATCCGTATGTTAAGTTTGATACCCACGTAGTATACATCCAACTTCATAACGCATGAAGTCACAAGCCTCAACATTGAGAGAGATTTTGAACTGAAATGCCTCTGCCGTGTTAGGTGTTCCAGTATAACAAGGCGTGACCTTTAACCTGACCCATAAGGGTCACATTAAAGGTAACGCCATCATACCGAAAGGTCGTACTCTAGGGTAGTTATGTCGTGCTCAGGGGTCGTGCCATCGTGTTCATGGTGTTAGAGTCAAGGTCACAGGTATTTTCTGTATGTCATGGGTGTTGACAGTAGTAAAACATGTCATGTTTTGTCCTTAGAGTTTTATTTGGGTGTTTGTTTTTGTTTTAAGAATGGTACTTGGCACCATAGACCGTGGGTCGAGGCCTTGATCATGTGCAGTTAAGTGTTGTTTCATTGTCGTATTCGGGGCAGTTCAACCCAGCTATAACACGGTTTTGCTAATGACGTTGTGTTTCTTGTTATAACTCCAGAACTAGATGTCAATATGTATTCATTCCCATACTACTTCATATTTTTTTTTCCCCTGTTCAGATTTGATATGCAGAGAGATATCTGTCGAGCTGAATATGTGTCATGTAAATCATAAGTTCAGCTAAATCATCTGAAGTCTGCCCTCGTTGTCTGACCTGATCCATGAGTCTGCCATGCTCCCTGAATGCACTCGCAAGTCAAAATAAAACAATGAATCCTAGACGTGTTTGTGTTTCAAATTCTTTTGTTGTTGTTGGCGGCGCACAGACGATGCCAACCAGCGCTCTCACTCCGTCCTTACGGAGCAAACTGACGTGTGATGAGGGAATGACATCCCACTATATCACAGAACAAGCTAGAATGCTGATAGTTGTTCTCTGCATGTCCACGCTCTTTACAGCCGTCAACTGGCCATTTAGAATTTATAAGCAAACATTTGATAACAGTTTACTCTCAGATATTTACAATCCAACGGATGAAATTAGTGTTTTGGACATAACACTTTCGACTTCGTAAACGTTAAGAATGTTCAAACAGATCTTAAACTACAACAGAAAAGAGTGATGCCTCGTAAGGCTGGCCGACACTTAGGTTTTTACCGAGAGTTAGGTACATACCAGAGGATGAACTGTTGTTAGGAGCCGGTGTCAGTAGATACAGGAGACGAGGACTTAAAATGCTCAGGATTCGTTTTCTTCTGTATCATAAATCGCCATCAATTTCCCACCTTCGACATGCCCTAAACTCCCTCAATAAACTCAGGTCACGTCACCCTCCACAAACGCCATCTTCGGTGCAAAACATCGTTATAACCTTTATTTTCACCACATCTTCGATACCACTAACCTTAACTTGACATTTACCAGCGAAGTTACGGGGCCATCTGCACTACACCCTCATCTTCACTACACCCTTGACACTTAATGGCCTTTAACCTGACTCATATGAGATTCGAGGCAGCTTGTAAAGCATCTTATGGTCCCATCAGTGTACGGTATGTAGATATGAGTGTCTTACGTAGTGAACGATTACAGCTTTCGAAATCCGAATTTGGATTCTAAGGAGTCAGAAAAAAAAACGAACCTTGTCTCGACTGGCAACAAATCAGCCAGCAACTAGATTGCTATGTGGCCTTTTTCTCTCTGTTTTCCAGGTGTTGCCTCGCTGGCTCAGGGGGTGACGATGCTGTTTCCTGTGGGGAGGGGGTGGTGTCGGGAATGGATGAAGGCAAGCGAGTTTGAATCGACCCTGGTGTAAGACCCTCACGAGAAAAGGAGAGACAAGAGATGGCTTCCATGACCTTTGAAATTCTTATTCATAAGATAGTCTGGTTAATATCACTGCTTACGCCATTGATCGACCTTGATATAAAACCAATTCCTTGAGCACGGCGATACATCCATTAAGTATGATGGCCTGACCTTTGACCTGCCCCGTCTACAAGGAAAGGTCATTAGGTCAAGTACAAGGCCAGAACATCGTACCCAAGGATTATAACCGTCGTGCTTAAGGATCGTCCAGTCATGTCGTGTTCAAGGGTACTTCCTAAACTTTAGCCAGGAAATGGCAAAACTTAGGTGATTGTGGCTGAACTGTTTCTCGTCAGCTTGACCAGTACAGCACCCGGCGTCTAGCTGCTCTCACCCAACCACCCAACCTAGAGAGAAATTTATGACTGATCCCCATATCCCAGCTCACACACACACACACACACACACACACACACACACACACACACACACACACACACACAGGCGCGTTGGAGCACACTTGTAGCCCCACTCCCATGTTCATTCCACGAAGACGGAGGCAGTGTTTGTGGCAGCAAAGGAAACCAGACCTTCTAAATGACTCGAAATTACTGTTCAAGCCTCGGTATATCCGGTTCAAGACTTCGAAATGTGCCCCCAACGTTGTCGCAAATTCGTCCCATCGATGTTGTCCGTGTTTCAGAACCAGAATCCTTATGCTGAGACACCGAAACGTGCTTCAAAGTTGTCGACTCGCACCCAGAAACCCAAACCTTCAATCGAGCCCACACTCAACACTTCTTGTCTAGTTAGATTCCTATCAGAACCATTTTATTCTCCTCCATGACCCGGGACCACGAGATTTTTTCCTTGAACCCAACGACTTCCCCTCAGAGAGCTGCTACATTGATCCCAAAGCACCGGTTGAATTTGCTCCCAGAGTACATATCGTCCCCGAGAGATTAACAATTTCCTCTGGAAATTCCATCTTCCTCTTTCTGATGCATTACTTAACACTGGTAGGACGTGTATATGTGCATTACCTACGCCATTTTCAAGACACGCAACCATTATTCTGTATATAGTCTAAGGGTTATCAAAACACCTTAGAACTGCAGAAGTAAATTCTTAACCTGAAACCGGGGATGCATAACCCCCGAGTTGGGAGTAACGAGCTCTTCCTCTGGACCAATCTTGCCTTCCCCGAACCTGGCATCCCTCAATGATGGCCGCCCTAATTCGTCGTCTGCTCCCTCCAGCGGATGTAAATTGTGGCGCTACTCCTGCCATCTGTTGATCATATTTCCAACCTTCCAGATGTGACGCTGTCGAACGAAGACTATGAACGCGTACCAGCAAGAAGAGGCTTGCTGTTGGAATGTCTGAATACCGTATTTGACGTCAATACACAAACAAATCGATAAATAGACACATTGCGCTGGCTTATATAACTTGGTTAATCATGGTTAGATTATTGTAAAACTAGAATCATTGAGTTATATTCACGGGCAGTTTGCAGAGTACAGTACGGTATGATTACCCGGAATATTAATGATTAGAACTTTAAGAACAGTAAGAGAATATTCTAAGGGTCTTTCCTGAGGACACACACACACACACACACACACCGTGTTCTACGGTGCAAATTAACTCATTATTTGCTTTCGGTTCGCATTAGGAACTACTTCGTTGGTAATTAGTCTCACCTAAGATTATGTCGGGAGCTTAGTGTACGCGAGGGAATTAAATTGTGAAAATTCAGGGTAATACTGAGATCGGACATTTTTGTACATGGTAGCAGCATAACCAAGAGTCCTGACCCTGATCTACCGACTTCCATTACATGACAAACAAGGCTCTTTGTTAAGTCTGACCTCCGCGAGGTCAAGCCATTATTGAGGACCTGTTATACATGGGTAAACAGACAGACGTAATGTATTACAAAGAGAGAGACAGAAGGACGGAACCTATTGTACGCAGTCAGACATTTCGAATGAAAGACGTAAAGACACACACACACACACACACACACACACACACACACACATAGGCCTACAGACAGATAAACAAAAAGACAGACATCCACAAGGACAATCGGTTAGACAGATCGGACAGACCAACAGAGACGGAATAATGATACCCATCTTCCTGTCCACTGAGGCCTAGAGTCAATTTTCTTTTTATTTTTATTAGAAATAATTTTCCTTACTCTCTTCCACTTTATTTCTGTTCCTTTCCAACATGTTTCCTCATTTGTTTATATCTATCCCCACGGGAGTTTAACGTTACTAGCCTGCCAGACTGGTCGCGTCAGGAGAGAGTATTAAGTTTAAGGTAGTTTTAAGTGTACCATGACCACTACTAATATTAATACTCTTTCACTTTTAGTTAAAGTTCACTTAGGCTTTCGCACTAGAAACTATTATGGTCTGTACAATGTGAAATTCATATCATTATACATGACTACATTTTCTTTAACTATACATCTATGTCAACTTTTTTTTTTTGTTCTAATGTTTGTTATTTTTGAAAGTCCTTAGCATAAATGATGGTATGAATTTTCACACGTAACAATTAACTTTTACTAAATAAAACGATACATAAACGGACCCTTATTTTCAAAATCTAATTTCTCGAAAGTCATGCTTGATCCAACCTAAGTAGATGGAAAAGGTGTTCATGATAAAAGAATTAGATATATGAATAGATAGACAGAAAGATAAATAAATAGATGGACAGAAGCTTGCCTGGACTATGAAGTTGTTGCAGCGTCGTTCAGCGGAGGAATGCCTGTGCTCGCTGGAGAACTATATAGCACAGGGAAGTGAAGGTATCTGTCTGTTTAAAAGATTCCGTGGCCCTAACATGGCTAGGTGAGCCACTAGCGTTTTGGTCGCCAATAGGACTCGAGTCTGTTGTTAAATTAGCCAGGTCTCCATCTGGTGTAGCTGCTTGTATAATCATTCCCGAGCCTCTAAATGAACTAGCGACGTAACCTCTACAACTCTATATACTATTGGGCAAGCGAAGGGGCCTCTTGAGACGCGTTTTCTATGCTGCTGGGCAAGCGATAGAGCCAATGGGATGCGTTTCCTTCGCTGCCGCCGGGCGAACGATGGAGCCTCTGAGACTCGTTTTCTACGCTACTGGGCAAGCGATATAGCTTCGGAGACTCGTTATTAGGGTACTATAAATGTGACAGGGACTTCAAGACTCGTTTTATGTGATGTCAGGCAAGTGAAGGAGCCAATCAAATCACGAGCAGGGAAGAGTAGCCAAGTCTTCTCATTCTCGCTGAATTTGAAAAAAAAAGAAATATAAAAAATCTACGATCATGTCAGTGTTTTACACATATAGGTTTTGTGTTCATAATAAAAATCTAGTTTGAGATTTCAGTATTCTCAGTAAACTCATGAATTTTGCCAATTATTCAAGTGCAATATAAGTAGAGAGAGTATGTGGCCTTTGCATTCTCTTGAACAACAGAAGAGGCCGTTGAAGATTTGGTTTTAGAGATTTTTCGATTGGTGGTTATAACTCGACCTGATGACTCTGGTTGAAAGCCCAAATAAAATCAACTGCCCATCCTACACCAGCATTTATCACAAACCAAGAAACAAAATGAAATGTGACATAATTATTCTGTAAAGACGTTATCGTACTCGTTTTCCTTAGGAACCTGTACCCTTTATCAAAATTCAATATGTTTTATATCAATTTAGAATTTCTTATCATAAGGTTGTTTTAATTTCGGTAGTTAACATCACCCAGTTAACTGGTACTCATTACTGTGCATTATTGTTTTCTTAAATATTCGTCTACAGTGAAAAAGTAATTGTAAAGAGAATGTTTTATTGATGGACGTTTAGAATATCATACATTTCAAGTTTTACTAAGCTAAGACTATTAATAAGGCACGCTAAAAATAGACGGAAGTGAAATGATAAGTAAATTACTCTCGGTGGCGAGTCTGATGGATGGCCAGATAGTTAGGAGTCTAATTACACGAATCTGGTTCTGGGAAAAATAACAGAAGATAGTTTTGTTAAATGATTGTAATTAAGATACCATTTAGGCGAATCAAAGCACGATTGATGAAAAGAAGTCGAGTGACAATTTGTTTTCATATATGAGCTGTGCAGCGTTTGTCAGGATGCTGTACATTCCGGCTATGTGGGTAGAATTAATCAACATTTTATCGAATATTTCCTACCGTAAATCCGGGTTAATTGCATCCTCCTCTGTCCGTCTGCCATACCTATACAGTGGAGGACATCAAGTTCATTGTGGTATACAGATATTAATCATGACCTTGCCTTTGCTGTGCTTTATTTACAGGGTCAGAAGACCTGTCCAAGGCTACGTGTTTTAACTATCAGATAAAGAGTAATAAACAAATTCTTAAAGATTAACGGACACTGATCAGCATGATAAAGCTCTGACATGGTAACTTTAATTCATTAAATCATTCCATTCAAATATTAGAATTTGTTTGTATGGACGAGGTAATACACAAGTCCCTAATATCAGTAATGAAATGAAAATTATGGTGACACTGTATTTATACTGAAAATACGGGGACATCATACGAGGCAAGATGACTATGGTTTGGGTTTGTTTTTTAAAGAAAATCTGCTCTAAAACTTCTTAATTACAAGCAGAACTAATTAATGAACTCACTTTTCTTTAACTGGGAACCTACGAAAGGCCAAATTATCAGTAACTTCGTACTGGTTGGGTTGCTTGACGAAAGACCAACACGTTGAATATTTCCTATTGAGCACTTCTCGTGGCGGGCCACTCGAGCCCTTATATATAAGTTCACTCATGTACCAAGAGGAACCGTTTTCCTTTACCCAGCTGTGTAAGACTTTCTACCCTACAAAAGCACACTGTTTGAGTTTAGTGTTACATTAGCTCCTTCTTTTCTATATCCTTAAACTTGTACTCTGCGCCTCCGAGAAGTCAACAAACTCCTATCCGTTTCCAGCCAACACACAAGAAAGATATTCATAGCTTAGTATCTACCCACGTCGATATGAGTTTGTGATGTGGAAGTAATCGTGAAATTCAATTAGACATGACAGTGGACTTGGAAAAGTAATGTTACGTTGCTCTATATTGCTCAGGGCTGTGGGTTCTCGTTGAAAAATATGTGGTAGCAGCATTTAGAGGCTGAGTCATATACCATTCTAAAACAAAACGGAGCTTCAGCAAAGTGACGAACAGTAGCTATGTACAATGACAGTTCAACAAGGAAATCAATGAAGGGCTCTTCACAACATCTGATTATGTCTGCTAGGTTACAGTGACTGTCTATAAACACGATACTCACTGCGGATCCACTGTAGTGCAGACGTCCAATCAACTAACTCGTCCCAGCTCTTTGAATGTAAGCGCAGAACTGCTTACATTCACACCTCAAAGTGTGTCACAGTGGTTGGAGGAACTGATCACTGTGCCGTAGTTATGTATGTTGTTGGGTGTCATGGCAATCAACAGATGAAAGTCATATACCTCGAATTCTGGCCATAGAATAAAACGTATAAAGCATATAGATTGTATGACGCTCCACCATACTGCTCCACCACCCCGAGCACAACTCGGGGACTCACGCCGTAGCTCGGTACCCGTGCACCGAGGTCGGGCGTACGACCAAAAGTTTACGGCATAACAATATTGTGTACGGTCTTCGTAAAATAATATTGAAAAATTGTGGTTTCTTGTAAGAACAGAATAATTCTCTTTCATATCAAGAATTTATGTTTATCTGAACGTCCTGGTAGTGGTTGTTGATCTTATTGACGTGGCTATTGTCCTTGTTTGTTGTGGACATTGCTATGCACTTTACGTTCAATCTAAACTGTAGTTCTTAATGCACAAATCTTGAGCTGATGATCACCTATACTCAGGCCAGATGATGACCTAATGTGTAGTTTTCTTCGGAATACAAAGAAGGTGATGTTGTTCAACATAGTCGTTACTGATCTATAAACTGCTATTTAACTCGAACTCTTTTCGTCACTTCTGCTGTGGCTATCATAACCTGGTGTTTGTAAATACTCAAACCAAAGCTTATCTTTGACCCATTGAAGCAATACGGTACGACCCTTGAAGCACGACCTTTAATGGGTCAGGTCGAAAGTCACACCACCACGCCAAGTATTCGTACTAACATGCTCACTAGTTAATATCTATTCACTCCAAGATATGATATTCTGAAGAATATCTTTTATTCCGAGATTTATTGTTTGAGTCCGACACTGTGGTGGTTACTAATGAGGTTTGAGTGCGGAAGTCAGAGCAGAGTTATACCGGTAAGAGGAAATGTCAGTCTGAGAACATTGTTCCTATAATCTAACGTCTGATGTATTAAGAGAAATTACTAAAGATGGCTTAAGTTTTTTGGGGGGTCCTCTTACAATATTATTTTGTCAGAGTTTATTTTGGCTTCTTCAGCAGCTTGCCTTCGACCTGTCCCCCTTTAGTGTCAGGTCAAAGGTCACTGAATCATACCCAAGGGTTGCACCGTCGTGTTCAGGAGTCGAACCATCGTGCTCAAAAGGGGTTAAGGGGAAAGCTCCCATAATTGATGTTGAATTATAGGCCGCCATGTTTGTGTAGGACCTGATGTTACATTACTTCGGTCATCAGTGTTATGTTGTTATATTAAGTAGTTATATTGGTTTATTTCAGAGAGAACATTCGTAAAGGTATCATGCATGCTTCATATGGCAAGGGAAAAGTGGTGGTCTCAGGCGGTCTTTCCTTTGGCTGAAGTCCATTCCATAAAACATTTGACAGTATCAGTGTGTAAGATCAATGAGGAACAACACACGCGATATTCAACATAAAGATAAATGACAACGAATATCGGAAATATTTAAACTACAGTACCGTCACATAGTCGGAATATCTAGAGATGCATTCAATAATGAATACCGACGGGGATCTTAAAAAGGATAGACCAGAAAAGCAGACGATGGGCGACGTATTGAGTATAGACTTCTGGTGCCGGGTACTGGTTAGCAGTTCTCTGGCATGGTATGTTGTGGACCGACCAGTGTGTTGTCGACGTCATTTTTATTAATAACGTAACGAATAACCCCGACCCTGGCGATATCTTTGGGGGATGACCTACATCCAGCACCTGTTTCCAGGTGTGATCCCCAGCTGTCTGACGGTCGTATTGATGGACTGTGATGAACACCTGGACCAGGGAGGCGTCCTCCACCACTGCCCGGCGCTCGCTCGCCCCC